>JAUCMS010000073.1:4951-15587 GCA_032357445.1 Enteromius radiatus
CTCCTCATTACTATTCATGAACCTTCCAAATAAGGCAAAAACAGACTGTTTCATTTTAGGGTCAAATTCTAGGGTTGTAAATGGGCCTGTAAAAGCGTTTCTGGGCATTTTTTCCCCTTACCTAAGCCACATACCTTCTATGTACATATCAGACAAGAATTTAAAATATTCTCTCAATGCATTCTATGGCACCTTTAAAAAACATGACAGTGTCATGCAGGGAATTCTGGAAATATCATTTTTTTTTACAGTGTACTTTTTCTGCTATTGATTGAATCTCCCTGTGTATGTCTATCTTCAAAAAAAACCCCAACAACTTCAGTCTTCTCCAAACCCGCCACATGCAACCATACTTGTGAAACAATACTGTAGTCTATTTTTTAAAATGTGGCTTCATTCTCTTTTGCTCTGATACATATGTATATATATATATATATATATATATGCATCAAGCTGGGAATTCAGAATGCGCTGCATGTCATGCGTGCAGCTCGTGTGTGTCGTTTCATACAGGACAGATGAGTTTCTGCACTGCGCATTTGGTCTTGCTATATGGAAATGTACAATATACACATTCATCTCTGTCATATATTTTCAGTGTACATTGGGCCAACATCTGTCAGATAACAGTGGAATGGCACACACACATTCTGAGCACATCGATTCTATGTTGGTGATATGCAAAAACACATTTAAACATGCTGACAGCGCAGACACTGCAGAACTGGCTCATGCACTTCTCTGAATTGCACATTTCAAAAACATGTTTAAAGGAAACACCTTAATTAAAATAAGTCTGATACATGGAAACGTTGTAATAGATTCTGCAAGAAAAGGTTGTTGCTGAGAAAGACATGTTTTATGTGAGAGTCAAATATTACCTGCTTTGTAAATCTATTTTATTTCCTTCAGTGTTCATTTTGTCAGGAATAGAAGAAATGTAGTAGTAGTCATATTGTGAAATATTGCAATTTATCTGTACAATCTGTTTCCTATTTTAATATATTATAAAATGTAATTTATTCCTGAATTTTCAGCATCATTACTCCAGTCTTCAGTGTGAAGATTTGTTGAAACATTTATTATTACGATCATCAATATGGAAAACAGTTGTGCTGCTTCATATGTTTGTGGAACATATTTTTTGTGACATAATAAATGTGTTGAGGTATCTAAAACTATTAATGTAATGAAAAAAAAACCTCTCATTATCCTAATTAAGATTAAACATGTCTCAGTGGATAAAGGGGCTGACCTCATGCCTTGCTTTAGAAAAGATTACCCATTTAAAAAAAAAAAAACAAATCTGAAAAATGCATAATTAATTCGGATGGTGACTCTTTTGTGGAATTGATGACATTGAAAGTATATAGACAAATATATTATTGCTGGTGTTTTTTATTTTATTTTATTATTTATTTATTTTTAAGAGTATTGAGTTGTTGTGTTATAAAGTTAATTTATGTATTATTATTTTTATCATTTATTCATTTTAACTTAGTTGTAATGAAAAGATTGAACGGTTGTCTTAACCTGTATGACAATCTTTGAAAATTAAAATGTTACTCAAAAAACAAAACAAAACAACAAAAAAAGAAATTTTAGCTACATTTAACTATGACAATATGTTTCACTTTGACTTTTTTTTCTGTTGGACACAAAAAGAATTTTTACAGATTTAGTTAGTAATTTCCTTCTTATTACACTAAATGTGGACTAGCCTTCAAATCTCCAAAAGGAAAAACACAAGGTGGAAATATCAGTCCATACATGAACTCTCATGAAGATACCATCATATCTTTCTTTTGAAAACAATTTTGTCTATGAATCTTAATTCAGCCACAAATGAGTCTGATTACAACTGTATTTCCTTTTGTGTGAAGTTTTGCTTTAGTTAACACTTTTCACATTCACTAATGAAAAAGAAACCCGATCTAATATTTAGATACCTGTGCTTCCTCTAGATTAACAACAGTCATGTCAAGGTGAGACCTGCGCATAGCTCTGTAAAAATCAGATATCACCTGAGGTCCTTTATATTCATCGTGACTATATGAGAATAGTTGAGCATCTGTTGAGATGAATATTAAATGTGTAACTCAATAAGGTGGCCTTCAAGCTTGTGCGGTTTAAGGGCCATATCAGATTCATTCTTCAACTCAACATTTTCATAAAGCAAACAATGCTAGGAACTTATGATACAGACATCTGATCAACAGTTGCTGAAGTTCAGTGCTTGTAACCTTCACAGCGCTCCTGATCTTCATTTGCATTCACGTATGATCCTATCGGCCCCTCTCCTCTCTCCCCCCGCCGCTTTGATGACTGACAGCCCTGCTGCTAAATAAAAGAGAAACCCATTTCGAAATTTTCTTCGAGGAGTAGATCGATTGAACCCTCTCTGCCTCTTCTCCTTCAAAAGACCCTTCCGCTTTTGAAAGTCAAGGGAAGCCTACAGCACGGACGGCTTTACTCCGAGCAGGAGATGAGGCGTGCCGAATCATAATGGCCTCCAAATAATGAACGATGCCATGAACAAATGCTCAGCAGAGCTTTCTCCAAAAGCGTCGATGTGGCATCGATGCGCGTGTACATTTCCCAAAGGGTCATTAGCTTTACTCAATGCAGATGAAAGACAAGAACGTTCCATGAGATGCTGACCAAAATCTGACCAAAACACACCGAAGCCACATTTCACACCTTTACAGTAAATCAGAAGAAAAAAGTTTGTTTTAAATAAATATATGTCTGTATTACAGCTGAACACCATTTTTATTTTAGAATGTAATTATGTATATATATATTTATAAAATGTAAGTTATTTTAGTAGTAGGCCTAATTTTTTTTAGTAAGTAGGTCTATATATATTTTTTTATCTTTTAACTATGAAATACTCTGAACACAGTTTTTATTTTAGAATGTAATATATATATATATATATATAAAGGTATTTATACTTTCTATATATAATAAGAATATATAAATAAACATAAATGCAGTAAAATTCATAGTACCATGAAACACATACATATGCATGTGTGTATGTGTATATATATATATATACAGTATATATATATTATGCACTGTGCCTTGCGAAAATATTCATATGCATTTTTTTTCCACATTCTGTTGCATTGGATAATCATAAATTTAGTATGCATTTGTATGTAGTAGCATATATTTTAATGTAATTTAGTGTGATGAAAAGCTGAATTTTCTGCATCTATTCTTGCCAGGATTTCAGATCTATCCAGGATTAAGCTTTTTTTTTTTTTAAATAAAGGCCTGCGGAAAATATGACAGCGTTTAAAAATGACAGACCAAGACATGCAAAAAATCAGCACTGCAAAGTTAAAAGTGCAGGAACTTGAAGATAGCAGAACATTAAAACTCTGTATTTACTGTTCAAATGTAGGAAAGAGAACAGCAAAAGATTTAACTATTCCTGAATGGCCTTGTCTTAAAAGCTTTTAAATATGTATGCAAGGACACTTCTGCTTACCTGTTAAGAACACCAAAAGTGCCTGAACCTTGTGAAAGAGACCTGAAAGCTAAAACAAGCAGAAACATTTTGTGAGATGATCATATATATATGAAGGGTTCCGATGCAAAAGCCTAAGTGCCATTTGAAATAGTCTTCTAAAATTAGCATTTTTTATCAGGCTCCTATAAGTTCAGTATTTTCACATTTTTGCAACCTATTTATTGCAATGGATTGTTTTTTTCAGAAAATGATTCATGCACTGTAAAAAAGTATTTTGTAGGTTACTGGAGAACTACAAACAAGTAAAACAAGTTATTATTATTATTATTATTTTTTTAATGATCAAGTTTCATTTGACTAATGTGTTACTTGCCATTGTTGCCATGCAACAATTTTTAATAATTAATTTGTAAAACGTGTTATTAACAAATAATTACTGTTTTCTTTTTTACTAAAATGAGGCGATGAAGAAAACAAGACAGAAAAAAATGTACATTTATTAAAACATTTTTAAATCAAAAGGTGTATCTGTTAATATGATTTAATGGAATTTATCTATTAACTATCAATGAAAAGTTGTGTTGATTAGTAAATACTGTAATATACGAAGCTTCTTTTTTATTTTCTAAATAATCAATTTAAAATGATTTATTGTGTTGCATTATGCAGAGGAGTTTTTTGCATTGTTGAAAATTATTGTCTTATTGAAATTAACGCTAAAATGCGAAACCTCTTTTTGGCAACTTAATGGTCATACTGTCATATCACTCCGGAGTTACTTTCTTCCCACATTATCTTATTTATTTAAATTCAAATTAATATTTTCATGTTTATCTGACAAGCATTGGCTAGGATATAGAACGTGACACTGCAAAGTATCTAAATAAACCCCTTCAGGATGACGCCTGAAACACACAGTACGGGTTTATTTTGTGAAAATGATGGACTGATTTACAGCTTGATTTGTTTACACTGCAAAAAACTCACTTTTTATGACTCATTTTTCCACTCAAGCACACAAGATCAGGCCTGGCTGACCTCCTGCTCATACAGATGACGAAACCCTTGCTGCATTACAAGCACAAAGCCTCTAGATCCCTCCAGCAGGACCTGAGAAAACACAAAAATAAGAAATCTCACTCCTCACATCCCACCGCATGCTGAAAATTCAGTCCACGTGCCATGCTTCTCCAACACTGAATCAATTCACATCCACAGCTGGAAAAACACTATCCCAATTACAGAAGCCATCCACAGCAGGTCTGCTGACTCTGAGCCGAGGCGGCAAGCTACGGGATCTTCTCAGAGACAAGCTCAGACTAAACAGACATCTGCGCATGCAACCGCACATAACTTATTTCTGACCTCTCAAAGCCCAAGGAGTAAAGAAATTGATGTCCGTCCCATAAGATAGCATACAAAAACATACGGGATCATATCATGTTCAGAGCTCATGTGGGGATCGAATTAGTAAGAACAGATGTACACAGTATACATGTATTCACTTTTATTTAAGTTGGTTGGATTGGACTCTGTTTCTGTTAAGTAAGTCATCTCCAAAGGCATGATTGCAGACATCATCTGAAGTCTCAATATGCCTCAAGTCACTGTACCGCACCGACAGCCAGCATTATGCAACTTAGTTGAATTAATCAGTTCCTTTTGTCCTCATTTCTTGCTTCCTGGACACTTTCAAACATCACTTCTCAGGTCCAGACTGCCACAGTTTTTGTGTTCAATGAATAGAGGAGAATAACATGTAAAATACATTTATACTCTTAATGCAGATGGAGGTTTCAGCGCCCACCAACCACATCTGACTTTACAATGCTGCATGTACTTGGGTCATTCCTGTTATACAGTGACTTTTCTTTCCCTATGATTTACGTACTCATATTTTCTCTGTTTGTCACATATTTATAAGAAATTGCTGAAATTATATACAGTATATTAGGTCTAATTTATCACTTAAACAGAGACAATAGACTTTTAAAAAATTATTATTCTTTTTTTTTTTTTTTTTTACAAACTTTTTAATTGATATATGCGTATATCATGTGCTCAGTGCAAACTGATCAACATCACCAATGAAATTATAAAAACTTCTAAATATTTAAAAAATTGTGTTATGGACTAGGCTAAACTTCATCTAATCATACATATAAATCATGTGAAAGTATATTTATTTTTGTAAAATTTTCTTCATTTAGAGTGTCCCTAAACTCATTTTCCACCCTGTTAGGATGCACTTCCTCGCTTCCAAAATCATTTTCAAGAAGTGATATTGTTTATTTTTTCAGTGAGAATTTAACTCTACAAATGTAGGTAAATGTCAACCTTTTTTTAAGTTTTTGAAAAGTTCTCCTGCTTGTCCCACTCGTAAAGTTCCACCCTGTTAGGTGATATTATGGAGAATGTTTCTCTGATCAAAAAAAAAAAAAAAACATATCTGACATAGTTATAAACATTATGTTCATCTGCAGAAGGTTAGAGAGCTAAATATTGACCACTAAAAAAAAACTACAGCTAATTTAGCTCAAAATTTTCCACCCTGTTAGATTCTACCGTATTAGGTTTTTATAGACTGTGGAATATGAAATAATAGGGTGGAAATTCTAATAGAATGCTGAGTTGGCCAGTGTGTGTTCCATATATTTAAACATGCCACTATTTTGGTAGTGTAACGTCTAGCGTGCTGTTGTGTTGCGTGCGTGAGTGATGCTGGATTCCTGCGGTGTGTGGTGTGCAGCTCGCTTCACAGCGGGGCAGAGAGAAACCACGGAGGACCAGGAAATAGCGCTGAATAACATTTAATAATTAAACTCAAAATACAAGAAACAAAAGGCTGTCGAGGCAGCTACAAACAACTCACACGGAGGGCAGGTTAACACGCAACGAACAAAAGTGACCTTAATCACAAACAACGAGACATGAATTCGAACTGAAAGACAACGGCTTATAAAGGCATGAAACAAAAGAACAAAGTGCAGACAGGTGTACAAAAACAGGTGACACGAATGAACTAATGAGGGCAAAACCAAAAGACAATGACAGCGGGGGAGCACAGGACAAGACACAATGGAACACGCCACGGCGTGACAGGTAGAATGCTAAAAACACGAAAAACATGTAACTTTCTTTCCAAAAATTTTGAAGACAAAATGTTACCGGATACCAGGAATGACCCACTTAATACATAATAATAACTAGTATTCAGTTTTAAGTGTGCCATATGGCTATATGCTAGAAGTGAAAATTTAAGTGAAAAATAGAAAAAAGTAGATCCAGTCTTTTCTAATGTCTGGATCAGAAGAAAAGCAATGCAGACATTTTTCTACACAGTGCCTTGTTGTCTTCTGAGCATATTTATCATTTGATTTCTGCATAGACCTGCATTCATCTCTTGTTATTTACACTATACACTATATATATATATATATAAAAAATGTGAACATCCCTTTATTAAAGGGATAGTTCACCCAAAAATTTTAATTAGCCTTATTTACCTTTGAGGCACTATAGGTGTTATGTGAATTTTCTTTTTTGTTTTGTTCTCTCTACGAGTTCGTCACTAATCATGCAACGCAATGCATCTTATGTTATCCGCCAAAGTCAGCAGAAGTCAGAAAAAAAGTCTTATTAGGTTTGAAATATGAATATTTATCTTTAAAAAATGCATGAATTCACTACAGGAGGCCTTAATTCACTCCAGAGCCATGTAAGGCTGTTTTATTAAGTTTGCGCGTACTTTATTTGACATGTTTTATACTGTTAAAGGGAACCACGAGTCTATTCCAATGATAGAGCTTAGAAGTGCCAGGACAATTTCTTTATACTCCGACTGGATTTGTCTGAAAGAATAATGTCACACACTGTACACCTAGGATGCTTCGAAGGTAAGTAAAAACAGGCTAATTTTCATTTTGATTGAACTAACCCTTTAGGAAAAATGGTTTCTACACTGGTGGCCTGCGAATAGAAACATTTATTACTTTTACACTAAACCAACTTTTTATTAATTCATGCAGTGGCCATAAACAAGAGACAATAAGTAATGCACTTAGTTAAATCTGTAGTCTATAAAAATTTGTCCTGAATCTCAACGGTACACCTAAGTGTTTATATTCTAACTATTTAGACTGGCTCAGGTAAGTACCGTTGCCAAGTAGCCCAGTATCTGCGCGATTCATCATAGACATAAACAGAGAAGTAGATCCAGCTGCAATGTTCTTCCACAAGAAGCACACAGTTCTGTTCAGTAACCGCTAGGGCGCCAAAAGTTACGGACTGCAGCTTTAAAAAATAAAATAAAATCTGCAGCTCATAATACAAACACCTTCACACAGAACCAGCAGACCGTGAGTGTCCTCTGCATCATTACAGAGCCCCTGCCTGACTCACGGTCGTCTCCGAAACAACTCAGCACAGCGAGGGCCGCGGCTAGGTCTGTGTGATGAGTCTCATTTTGTGAATCAGATGCTCTGCTCTCTAATTACACTCATTAAGAGCGGTGAGCTCACAATCTCCCATTATCCCGCAGAGAGCAGGGATCTCATTGCACCTCATTATCATTATGGCTACTTGTGTTACTGCCTTTGATTTCAACAATATCACTCTCAGGGGCCAGAGGCTACTAGATAACCTGGATGTCCTACAGGAGATCCAGCATATTATATATCCAACTTAACATATGGCAAAATCAACACAGGAACCATTTTCCGGGTACAGTCTAAATAATCATTTACTTCTTCTCCATAAAAGTAGATAAAAACATTCATAAAGGTCACAGTGCTTGACGGTTTTTATCAAGGAGTATGTGTGCTCTTAAGCTTAGGAATTAGGAGTCTAAATTTAGGAGTGCATCAAAAAAAAAAAATAAAAAATCTATTAGACAATAGATCATAAGTATCTCTCTGCATAAATTGTTCATTGACTGTGAATGTGAACTGCTCTGGACACATAAAACCATGCTTTGATTTTGAAAACTGCAGTGCTGATATTTATTTTATGAAATATTTCATTATTAAGCTATTGAAAGCTGTTTTAATATATTTAATAAGGTAAAAATTTATAAGGTTAAAGTTAAATAAAATTAAAGCTTTTTTATTTACACATATGCTACATTTTTCAGTTTGCACAAATCTATTTTTATAACATGTTTACACAACAATGTACTAAAAATTAAAAAAAGGTTTTCCTTTGTGCTTTTGAAAAAATAAATTAATTTAGCAATGACCTAGCAACCACCTAGATCCCTGCACAGTTTCCCGGTATCAGGTCCTTGGTAACTTTTGCACAGGCAAGTATGGAGCACTTATTTTCAACAGAAAGGTAAGCGTTTATAATGCCACATATGCATCTTTGACAGACATATTGAAAATAACGTCTAATAATGACGCAGATATGAAGAAAAACTTTCATGGAGAGATACGGAAAACCACATCATTTATTTCACAGCTCTTTCTGTCTCCGCTAGCTCAGCACTATGAGGAGAGAAAAATTACATTTTGAAAGATTTCTCAAGCTAGGAGAACATTTGCCTGCCTCTCCTGCTGTCTCATATTGAACCATCGCTGATATAAAGCATTTGATGCGTTTTTTCCACTTCTTTACTCTGTCGAGCTCATAGTTAGAAGCCTGAGACGTACAGTATAACTCACTTTCTGTTAATAAATATGAATGTGAGTTGCTGCTGGAGTGTGAGCCCAAACTGCTGATAAAATCATCACAATAATAATCCAACTCCAGTCCATCAATTAACGTGTTGTGAAATAATAAAAAAAACGCATGTTTAAAAGAAACAAACCCATCAAGACAAAATAGGAGTCCATAATCCATAATAATAAGGTCTCCATCTCCTGTTTTCCACTCTCAAATCAAAACTGACAAATTTGTTTAAAACTGTTTTGAATTGGTTTTGCATATTTCTCTTCTCATTTGACAGCTTTTCCACAAGAGAAAGCAACGTTAGTATATAGGACACATAATTAGAACTCTCATGTAGATGGCACCCATTCACCGCAGAGGATCCGCTTAATCCATATACAGTATACATAAAGTATCTGGACTTGCTTGCAGTAGCATGCATATCCCTCACTGCAGCTCTACTTCAGTGAGGTGTTTTCTGTTTCCTGTGGTGCAGTGAGAGGAGAATACGTTCCTGAAACCTTCTGGGAACGATTTATGAGCAGAGCAGATGAGACCGAAAAGAGCCATTGGCACTGCAGAATGACCTGAATCCCCAGAGAATAACGTCCACAGTGAATGCAGCCACAATGCAGTCACAAACCAACTGAAAAAAGTCAGTGTGACAGTATTTATTGACATTTGTATTAACATTTTAATTCCAGCGTTGATTAAAATGCACCACACCACAAATATGATGTACATATATGAATATCTACCTGGTCTCGTGGCATAAACGTACCTTGGTGCACTTTTAACAAAAGGTACATATTAGTACTTAAAGAGTACATATTTTAATCTAATGGGGCTTTTCCACTGCGTGGTATGACTCGGCTCGGCACGGCTCAGTTCGGCTCGGTTTGCGTCATAGATATCTTATACTGACTAGATGCGCCCTCTGACGCTGCTGTCCATAGGAACGATGCGTCAACATCGCCGCCATCTTGTGTCGGGGGAAGCCGCGTCTACTCTGCATTAGTTAACATTGGCAGAGAACGTCTTGGTTACGTATTGTAACCCTTGTTCCCTGAGAAGGGAACGGAGACGTCACGTCGGGAGCTGACGAATAGGAATCTCGCTTCGAGATGGCAAATCAACTCTGCATGTATCTAAACACGCCAATGAAAATTGGCATACGCTGATTAGCAACAGCTGAACCTAATCACAGCGCCAGCATAAATAGGTCAGCGGAAGCAGCGTTCATTAGGTTTTTGCTGAGGAGCTGAGCCGGAAAGCAACCCCTGCAGCGACGGTACAGCTCCATGGCCAGGGGACGTGACGTCTCCGTCCCCTTCTCAGGGAACGAGGGTTACAATATGTAACCGAGACGTTCCCTTTCGTAAGGTCTCTCCGACGTCACGTCGGGAGCCGACGAATAGGGATCCACAAACAAAACGCCATGGAGACTGTAACCCTTCCAGCATCTTGTGGGAGACTCCCAACCCCCTGTGTTTGGTCTGTAGGAAG
>JAUCMS010000073.1:37258-53088 GCA_032357445.1 Enteromius radiatus
TTGCAAACGATTCCAAGGAATCGAAACACTGGGAACCGGTTCTGAACAAGAACCGGTTTTCGATTCCCATCCCTAATAATGATTATTCTAGTGTTGCTGAATATTTAAGTAACTCACAAGTGTTGTGTAGGTAACATCAGGGAACGTCTGTTTCTCACCATCACATCCCGGGATGTAATAAATCATGGAGGCGCTGTTGATGTGTCTTGGTGTCCCCTCATTCCACTCCTCACAGTTATACGCCTCCACCCGAACACCAACCTCCACACTGACACACAGAATAAAAATGTTCCTCAGTTTATTAAGTTTCAAGTCAATTTGAAATAAATGTACTTTATTTAAAGTGCCCCTACTGTGGATTTTTACAAAATGACCGTATTATTCCTGCAGTGTGTAATACAGATCTATGTGAATGAAAAACGAATCGTTAAACGAATTGTTTGGGAATTGTTGAGCAAATAAGGTAAAAAGAAATGCATGTTATAAGACAATGAAAGTGATCTTGCATGCATGTCAATCTGTTGTGGAGGACTCAAAATATGAAATTTTCATTACTAATAATAGGGGAACTTTAATTTCTTTCTTTCTGCACATCTATAACAGCCAGGTGTATGTGGCTACTGTACCTGGTATGAAAGACATTATTGACCATCGCTTTAAACACCAGCCGGTCACCGACAATAGACGGACCTCGGAATCGAAACATGTCCACAGCTCCGAGAGAAGGATAGTAGGCACATAAACGACTAGGAAAACACAAACACACACAAGATGAAATACAGATTATGAAGTATGCTTTTATAATTTAAAAAAAAATGTATCATTTCAACTAGAGACAAACTTTCAAGGCTAGATACATTTTGATTATGGCTTGAGAAAGTTCGTAAGGTCAAGACTGATAGAATGATAGACAGAACAACGGATATATAGATAGATATATAGAATGATAGATCCAATCCGGTACCTGGCTGCTACTGTAGCCACGTTCTCCATCCAGGCCATGATCTGTCCTCCAAATGTGTTTCCATGGTGATTGGCGTGTGGCGGCAGCACCAGCTCGATGCTCTCGACCCGTGTGCGCTCGGTCGACACCACAGGCGTGACGGGCTTCCTGCTACACAGTCCTGAAATGTCAACAATTCCTGTTCAGCACACCCTTCATCAGCACACTAACTCCCCTGACTGGAACTCCTGATCTCACTGCCAGGTCACATGTCTGTCCTCTGGCTGACCCTATCATGGGATTCTTTCCACTGGAGACACTGTTTGGGCAGTGATTTTAATATCAAATGTTGCTCCATTTGTTCTTTTAGGATTTTCTGGCAATGAACAACCAATGAAGTTATTATCTCCTGAAGTACACTGAGGTGTGACTTGCAGATCACTCGATGCACCATCCATCTCACGACCTTGTAAGAAGACACAAGTATACACTCGTTTAAAGTGCTAACCCTTGTCTTGAAGGTTGTAATAGTCCTTCATGAGGTTCTTGAAGGCCTCTTCATTGTAGAGACGGAGTCGTCGTCTCTCTGAAGCTAGTGAATATTCCAGCATCTCCTCTACAGAGCCCTGAATGTCCAAGGGTTTCAGAGACACCTGCAGAAATGGACATTTAGGAATAATTCTATTTCTATATAAGCAAGAGAGAAGTTGTCTGACAGTCACTGTAGATGCCACATTAAAATTGTGCACCTGCAAAGATGTTTTTTTTTTTTTACTAGAATCCAGTGATAATGGGATAATTTACCCCAAATCCAGAAACGTTTCCTCACCTTTTGTGTTCCTGTTGGTTTGGCGACAAACGTGGAGAAGGCCACGCAAACCCTCTTTGTCACCCCACTGAGCACCTCCTGTACTGTTACATAGATGCCTACCTGATAAACACAGTGGCCTGATCAGACACACCAATGCATTATAGTTCTTCCGTTAATATTTAATACTGTTTCGCCTTGTATTACCTCCATACTTGTGTTGAAAGCCCGGTTCACTCTGGCTTTGATATTGATAACCTGCCCAACCCTGAAATAAAGAGAGATATTATATGATACGATAACAGATCAATTTATCACACAACATGAGACACCCAAGAAGCACTTGAGCTAGCATTTGCTAAAAATGACCTTAGACCTGTCGCTAAAATCTGATTGATGTTAAGACTGTTGTTTCAGGATCAAGAAGGATGACCTCCTTCGATAAGTCATGTTAAAAGACAGATATGAACATTTTAAATATATGTACTCACTCTCAAGCCATTAAAAAAATAGAGGAGTTTGTTGCTTCATAACAAATTTTGACAAATTTGGAAAAATGCAGTAATTGCTCACCAACGGATACTTTGCAGTGAATGGGTGCCGTCAGAAAGACATCCAGTTAACGTCTTTTGATGGACATTTTCACTGAAGGCAGCGTTATTATGAATTATGGACACATATATTTGCTTATATTAATGTACATGAGTAGTTTGGATTACGTGTGCATTATTGTGACGGCACCCATTCAATGCAGACGAACCAATCATGAGCAAGTGATGTAACGCTAAATTTCTAAACGCTAAATCTGTTCCAATCAAAACTTATGTATATCTTTGATGGTGATTATATTTTAATTTACATGATGTAGGACACATTCTAGTACCTTACAGTCTCTTCAAACTGGATATCATCCATGGAGGCCGTTACACACGCCATCCCTGCATGTCTTTCAGCTTAAAGGAAGAAATGAAGAAAAAAGACTTAGAACGTGAACCAGCTAAATGTACCCTCAAAGATGGGTACACACTTATTGTTCAAAATTGCTTGTAACCGTTATTTATTTTTCATGTGTCTAACTGGAGCAGAAACAGGAAGGAGATGGAGCGTCGACTATAAGCGAGGACACGTGTAAATCATTGATGTCTGCTTTCCTCAAGCCCCTTTTCTTCAGTGACATAAAAATATAGATTCACACCAGATTTGTGGGTAAAAGGTGGAGGGATGCTAGTTACCTTACTCATAGTTCATAGTCTAAAGGTGACTGCTTATCTCAATTTGCTCTGATGGGTTGATAACTCACTAGGTTGTTTTGGAAATAGAAAATATTTACTGCTTTAGCAGGTCAGTCGAAGTATCATTAAAGGTCTCACTGGAAAGACTTTATCCAAATGGATTTACAGTATAGGACATTTAAGCAATATTTTGTTCACTACTTATTTTTATTTTTAGTATATGTACAGCGTAATGATGCATCATATCAAGGGAAATAAATGGAAACATGGTTATTGCATAAAAACCATGAAAGGGGATGATCATGTCCCACTATTAGGGGAAGACCACTGCCTTAACTGGGACATATAGGACACTTTTTGAATTTTTAATTATTATTATATTTGAAAAAGTTGTCATTATTGTTACTACTGATTCCAGAAGCTGAATTGTGTGACACTCACAAGGATATAATGGTAAAGCCACTCTTGAACAATATGAATCGTATAAAGCACTATGCAAATAAACGTCTTAAAATACTAAATCAAATATTTATTACAATAAATTAAATTAGCATAATAAATTGAGATAAATATGTAAAATTAATTGAATAATTCTATTTTATTTAATGTAATTTTCATATTTAATAATGTAGAATTACATTATATATATTATAATCATTTAATACACTATTGTAATATTTAATCTAATAATGTAATAGTATTTTCTGTGAGTTAAAAAATTTAAATAATGATCAGAAAAACAAAATAACCTCTCAATTACCCTATATACTATCATAGCAACAAACTATATATTTACACAAAATGATTCCACCAACTGCCCGACAAGTTGTGATGAATCATGAAGATTAAATATTAAATTAATTAAAATACTATCAACAACATGCAACTGCTGGTTATCTAGGCTTTGTGTTCTAATAACCCAAATAAAAATAGTATTTAGCATACAAATCTACACGACTTACTGTATCCGAAAATACCCCAAATATATATATTAAAAGTCAAAACATTAACTAAAAACAATTTAGAGCAAATGGCAACATCACAGATCATAAGTCATCATTTAACCATTCAAAAAATGTATAAAGGCAATCAAAAAAAGCTGGTGACCAACCCTGAATTCCATCCACATCTGCATCTACATCAGTGTCCCACTCACCTGCCAGACAGGCGGTGGTGTCCATCCACTTCAGCAGCTGTCCTGCTCCCAGCTCTCCCTGGTGGTTTGCATGGCAGGGCAGGATGGACTGGCACATCTGCACCTCCACCGGGCCGGACCCTTTTTTTCGTCCCTTCTCGCAGGATCCATCCATATCTAACGTTCCTCTTGACCAGTTCTGATCCATGAGGCCTCGTTCAAAGACGCAGAGTGTTGAGATAAAGGTCAGAGTTTCTCTCTTATCAAGGCTGATGCAAGGTGACCTAAACTCTGGCCAACTTGGACGTTGTGTGGGACCATGTGATGTGCGTCAAACGACCGAACTGAATGCTTCTGTGAGCTGCAGGACACTATGCAGGCTATTCACACACACACCTGTGCAGAAGTTGCTGTTACGACACATGTATTGTGATGTAATCGCCATGTATGTATTATTAACTTGTTTTATGCCAGAGAGTCATAAAGCTGCTGAGTGTCAACGGGTCACGGATGTAATATAGCCTACTGTAAGATTTGAGGAGAATTGAGGAGCTCATTGTGAGCCAGCACTTCAGCGAGCGTTTAAATTGGGATTTATTTATTATTAATTGGCTGTCAATATTTGTATCACATTTACCTGGAAATGTAGCCTAAAAAACTTGGTCTGAATGTTGTTGACCTTTACTTTACTATTTAGCGTTAAGGTCTTTTTACACCAACGTCCCATGTCGCCACAAACCATCAGGCGCCATTATAGAATGGATTCTGATTGGCTGTCAGTGTTAACTTTTATCCAAAGAAAAAAAAAAAAAAAAACGTTATGAAAAGGCACCAATGACGATAATTTTTTTTTTTTTTGTAATTTTTTCCAGCCGAGGAAGGATCTAAAACATTGAGAACCAATCAGAAACCAGCTTTAAAGCCACGTTCAGAATGTCAGCCTAAATCCGAATTTTGTGCAAATCTGATTAATATCCAATCATATTTTAAGACAGTCTAAACAGCAACGAACTAACTGCTTGTAATCTGATATATGCAAATCCATTTTTTGTGGTTTGGAGCATTTAATACTGCACAGTTTGAAAACGACTACTAAGACATTACCGTTTTTGGAAAAAATGGGCTATAGAGCAAATTTTTAAAACCTTATGGTTATAGTTATTAGTAGAGTAATTGGCCTGAACTGATCTACAATTATGGGGATGATCAGAAACCAATATGCAATAAATAAATAATACACAATTAAATCAAATCAACAAAATGGCAACCAAAATGGCAATCAAACTACCTAGTTTTTTTTTTTTAAATGAAAGAAAGTCAAAACACAAGGTGGTGAGAGACAATATAGTAATAACATTTAACAAAAATATATCATTTCACCCACAGACTTTAGGGTAGTTAAGATAGTTAAGCTAGTGAAGGGGTCACCATACAAACAGGAGGCTGCTTGCTTTTCAATATAACATCAGTGACTTCAGTGTAATTGAATTAAAGTTGGCTAATCTAAACTTTAATCATTGTCACATCAATATTATAAAGTTAAAGCTACAATCTACAGAAAAACACTGTCAATGAACACTAACTTAGCCACACACATAAAAAAACTAAACAAGCGAAATGATTTGACAGCAATGAGAAGCTTTATATCAGTATAGGATATCCAAAACTTCTCTGTGTATTTACAAAAGTCAACACAAGGTAGAAAATAAACACTTCACAAAATCAAAAATCAAACATCAAATAAGTCAAATGAAAATGTTGTACACTCATGATGGGGTCTCTCTCGTAGTTAGGAAAAAATCTGGGGCAAAATTATTACAAATAAACACGGAAACACCTCAGTTATTCTACAGTATTGTTTTAAATAATTCACAGAGACACAGATGAATCAGATCCCCAAGCTGTAAAAAAATGTACATATATATATATTTTAGAAATTCCGCAATAATAATATTAATAATAATAATTCCACTTGAAAAGAAAAAAGAAAATCAAAGTAAATCACAGTTTCTCCGGGTGACACAACAACGGCTGTATAAATAAGTTGATTATTAGAATGACAGATGTACGGAATTATAATTCCCATCCATGTGCCCTTCCTCTGAATGGACCAGTTTCCTTTTCCCCAAAAAATCGTCCTTACTTCCTGTATTCACATGCAAAGATTTTCACAAAGAAAACGTCGTAATATAAGAGCAGTACACGTTGTATCTGTATACGTCACATGATTAGGAGGATTTTCAAAACAAGAAGAACTGAAGCTAGTGCGACCATCTCAGTTCGGTTTCGGAGGACGTTCCTCTCGCGTCCCCCAGTTACGAATCTTTTTTTTTTTTTTAAGTGTACGTATGGAATGGCTGTTCTTCGTAGGCATCAACCTGAAAAATAAATCTCCTGTATATACAAACAAAACCTCCAAGGTGTTGATCGGATTGGACTGCGTTTGATGTGAGAAGGCTGAATGCAGTGGGAAATGATCAATTACAGACGTCAGTTGGAATTACAAACACATTTCCGTTAACGACAACTTAACCCGTTGCAATAAAATACGAATCGGCGATGACACAAAGACGGTTATGAATCAATTACAGCACGTCCTCGCTGGGAAGTTGATTTTTAGCATTGCAATTCTGCCATTTTATGAACTCGACCCCCACTGTGTTTCCTGCGATAAATCCATTTACATAGATCTGTCAAGTTACATCATATTTCAAGAAAATATGATTTGGTTTTCGTTAAAATCAGTTCAAGTCCATTATCTCTCTTTCTAGGATCAATATATGTCCTTTCATACACATGCACATGTAACTTTGAATGTACACCCACATATATACACGAAGATATACGTAAATATAGACAGGCTTTTGATTCGTCGTTCTCAGCCCAACGTGGTTCAGCTTTGTCTCTCGGTGTGACGCGGCCGAGGAGGTGAAAGAATGACATTTGAAGAAAAAAGGAAACGAAGGAAGGAGAGAGAAAGGAGAGGCTTGGACCCATTTTCTTCAGAGAGCAGAAGAGGGCTGGCTACAGCGCGCTTGCACAAGTTCCATGTCATGTGGTGGAATCCACCTGGATTTCCAAATGAGGTCTTCACACACTCATGGTCATGTTTGGAGAATACTGCAAGGACATGAGAGTTAGAGAAGAGAGTTTGAGTGGGTTTTAAGAGCTCTAAAAGGAATTGTTCACGCTGAAATTTGACTCAAACTCATCAACATCTTGGATGGCCTGAGAACGTGTCTTCGTCAGGTCTGGAGAAAATCATTTGCTCACCAATGGATGCTCTGCAGTGAATGGGTGCCGTCAGAATGAGAGTCCAAACAGCTGATAAAATCACATCAAAATCCACCAAGATATCTGTTTTCATCAATAAATGGTGCTTGATCTGTGCGTATTTCTCTTCTGATTCAGAAGATTGACTTTTATTACTGTATAAAGTAATACTATGGATAAAAATATGGACTCAGAAACTATGGTTTAAAGTTAAAAATGCCTTAATAATGGATTTGTTTTATACAAACATGCAGTGTTTTGCTTCATAATATGTTAATTGACGGACTGGAGTTTACTCGTGGATTATTGTGATGTTTTTATCAGCTCATTCTGACGGCACCCATTGACTTACAGTGGATCCAGTGATGGAATACTGCATTTCTTCAAATCTTAAGAAACTCTTTCACATCTCCGATGACCTGAGGTTGAGCAAACTTTTAGCACAAATGAACTAGCACACAGGAAATGACATACACTCTCATTCTGGAAAGGGTTGAGGAAATTTCCGCCCATTTCTCCGTCATCTCTAGGAGTTCCAGGCTGGTTGCTCATGCTTAGGTTACCGGGAGAGTTCTGTACAGATAGATGTAGATAGTGTGATTTCAGTTCAGTTTAATAAGGTTTGTGGATGATCCAACTTGCGTATGAAGTTCAAGGCTGTTATTTTATCACATTTTATGATTATAATAAAAGTTGCAGCAGCCGAAAATGCCCATTTATGATGTAATGAATTTGATATTAACATTCCTAATTAAAATACAAAACAATAACTCTTACCTTGGGCATACTATCCATGTCAGCTGACCCTAAAAGAGATAAAAATACAGATTTCGGATTTTAAATGATACTGCAGATGCATAGTTGCAAATGCAGCACTTTTGAAATGCATGATTAATCTTCAATGACCACAAGGTGGCATAATCATGCAAGGCAAAAAAAAAATGACAACAAATCAGGAAATCTAGCGTGAAAGCTGCGATTTCACATTGAATTATGACATGCTTTGATACTCTCCAAGCAAAGTAAGTGGACAGCACTCAAAGATGTCTAAGAGTACGTTCTAAAGTGGTTGTTTGTATTAGAGAAGCTCTTACCTAATGATCCATTCATGTGATGAGGCTCCATTCCTGCCATGCCGCCCATCGGACCATCTCCACCCGGACCAATAGGGAACTGTCAAACACACAAGCTCATATAACGTTATTTTAAAAACTACAGAGAAAGTTTTGCCAGTCAGTACAGAATGAACAAATGCAAGTCAATATGAACTGAGACGAGATGCATGTGTGTAATTATTTAAAACTCATCAGGCTCTCTTACATTTTGCCTGTTTCCTCCGGGTGGCACTGTGTTGATCATGGTGTACATATTTTCTCCAGAGTTTGTCGAGTCTGCAGAGGAAGAGCCAAACTAATAATTTAAAAATAATTTAAATAAATTAAAATATATAAATAAATCAAAGACTCAAAAATAGTGTAAAATATAAATACAAAAAAATGCTATGATTATAATAAAAAGTTGAAATAATAGTATTGGTATAATTTCAAAATATACACTATTTAAATAAATAAATATATGTAAATGAAACATTTAAATTTAATAAATGTATTTTTATAAATTACAAAATATAAAGAAAAACATATTATACACATGTACATAAAACTACATATTTTATTGCTTTATTTAAAAAAATATTAAGTAAAAATTATATTGTTGAAGTTATGAAACATAAATAAAGAAATACATTAAATAAATTATAAAATATACTGTATATACTTTGTGTGTGTGTGTGTGTGTGAAAAATATTTTTTATGTTATATATAATTTGATTTTAATTCCCCCCTCAATATATCTATCTGTTATTAAATTCATCTATGCATGAACAACTATCTTCTGCAGTCCTACCTGCAGGGCTAGGCATGATGGGAGTCCCCGGGGGCCCTCCTCCTCCGGGTGGACCCTGAGAAAGAGAAAAGACAAATATCGTTCTGATTCTCACATTACCCAGATTAATTAGTTATATTTGCATGCACTTGCGGCATGTACAGGTGTAAATGTGAAGACGTGTGTGTGTGTGGTTCATGACAGTGGCCTGAGGCCCTTGCTGTGGTCAGCACTGTGCATATCTGCTTCATCCTCCCTCTTCCCAAATCTAATTATCTCTCCTCCTCTCTGCTGACTCGGCTCTGCTTTCCCGAGCAGCTCATCTTGTCTGGCTGCTTTCAGTAAGCTACCACAGCTTCCCTTCCACAAATCATCTCAGCCGGGAGTTACTGACAGCGGTTTAACAGAAGATCTTGTGTAAATGTCTTAAAATGACGTGTTTAATCACACTGGGTATCTGAAATGTGCTTCAATGTATCTGGCAATGTCTAGTTGTGTATGATTTTCACTAGATTTTTAGATGTCTTTCTACAAGATATGACCTTCATTTAAGCAAATATATATATTCAGTATATTACATAATATACTACTTATCCAGTACAAATGTCTCTTAAATCAATATATTCAAATACTCTTAAATCAAAATACATTTGCTAGAGAAGCAGAGAAGCAAAATTACTTTTTTATATATTAATATTTTATATATTAATATTAAGTTTTTCTTAAAACAAAAAAATAAAACAGAAAACATACTACGTTTCATATTTCAAAAATGTTAAATAAAATAGTACTTAATTTTGCATCTCATAAATGCATCTGAAAATACTATTTTAGTCTTTCTACTTCAAAATTATATTATAATAATCAGCACTATTTAATCTGTGGCAGAAGGTTCAGGTTTGTGTGACACTGAAGACTGAAGTAATAATACAGCTTAGAATCCCAAAAAAAAATAACATTTTACAATATATTAGAACAGAAAACAGCTAATTCACATTGCAAAAATATTTCACAATTAAATGCAAAAAAATATTTTTCTGTTTTTACTGTATTTTTGATTAAATAAATGCAGCCTTGGTGAGCAGAAGAGACTTCTTTTAATAACATAAAAAGCTTCATTATTCTTAACTTCTGACCAAACAGTATTTAAAGTGCCCCTATTATGCCTTTTCAAATATGATCTTTCACGCAGTGTGTCATGGAGCTGTACGTGAACATAAACTATCTGCAAAGTTGTGACGCTGACAGTTTTTGTCTATCAAAAAAAGCGTCGGCCTCATTCACCTAAACAAGTCGACAGCAATTTGAATCTTTCTGTGTTATGGCCACAAGTCACAAAGTAACATATTTGCATAATGTCCACCACATCCGCGTCGCAAACAACTTGCCGACCCACAAACAGTACAATTTCCACGTAGATTACATCATATCAAGAAGACGCTGTGAGAGTAAATTTGTCTTATACGCCCTTCCGAAGGAAGAATCTACAAAGAATGAGTGGTTAACATTAATTTTTTCAACCACACCTCAGCAGTACAATTCCAGTCTTGTGTTGTGCGTCATTTTACTGATGACTGTTTTTCCAGTCGCAACGCGAGATTCACCAAACACTTGGTCTTAAAAGATGGATAAGTGTCCAGTTTATTTGGACCGGCTTGCTCCTCTGAATTCTACCTTGTAAGTGTGATTAATAATTAATGATTGTATTTTCTAGCGATCGTTCAAAATATGTATTTGTGTATGTTATGTCGTGTAACAACCCTGCACATGTCCTGGTCACCAGCTAACTTGCGTTTCTGTAGTTCTGTTGTTCAGCTGTGGGCCTGTAGTCTAAAATTGTGATTGATGCAGCTTCATCAGTTTCAGTAATGATAAATGATGGCTTAACGCAGTGTTACGCATTATACGATGTTGAAGTTCACAACGTAGAGGTGTGTCCGATTCGCTTATAAAAACAAATTGCGAGCGCTTTCCACAGTAGTCTTTGCTAACTAGTTTGACGTATTGACGTATCTGAAAGCATCCCTAGTAATGTCAGAAAGACAGCGGTAGACCAATCATAAAGGACTGCGCCATGTGACCAATCACAGCAGTGAGGGCTCACAGAAAGGAGGGGTTTAGACAGACTGATTCTTCAAACTGCTTCACACGAGTCGTTTATGAATCATTTGGAAATGGGTTAAAATAAAAAAAACTAAAGTGTTTTTTGACCTTGCATACATGTAAACCCGTTTGAGAGACTCATAAAACAATAATAGCAACCTTTAAATTGGCATAATAGGGGCACTTGAAATATTTTTGAATAATGAGTAGTAACAACATTTATTAGCTTCCACAACTGAGGACACAGAACTATCTGTGATCTGAAGCACGTCTAACAGCTGGACGTAAATGGAGAGGGTCACGGCACTTACAACATAACTCCCTGGAGACGCTGAGGAGTACGGGATCTTAAATGCCATGTGGACAGAAAAAAACAGAGATAATGTCAACAAATCAGATGCTCTTCAAGTGCAAACATTTACCTACAGCTGTAGTGGCTTACATTTTAAATCGACTGATTGGAGAAATGACTCACCGAGTTGGAATTTGGTGGATTTGGCCACGGTCTTCCTCCGGGACCCCTGTAATAGGGCGAGATATGTTGTACTCATTGACTATTGTACTGTTAAGTAGGAAATAATCTGTTATTAGGCAAGTTCTTGTTAGTGTAATAGGAAGTACGTACATATTCATCCCAGGCATCCCAGGACCCCCAAGAGCATTGAGTGGTGGTCTCATGCCTCCTCCATATGCCTGGAAAGATAGAAATAAATGTGGTGAAAGTGTCTTTGTAGTTTAGATAAGAGAAGCAAACATGGTCATACCTGTGGCCCAAGGGGTACCATTCCTCGGGGTGGAGTCATTCTCTGCATAGCCCCACCCATATTTGGATGACCTGTCCAATCAAATGATCAGATGCAAATTAGTGATAAATAATAAGCAATAGCTGAATCTAATGAAAGTGGTCAAGAAATGGCCCAAAAAAAAAAAACAAAAAACATTTTATATGTTTAAATGGTAATGTTTATTTAACCTGTTAAAATATATATACGTTTTATTTTCTTCTTACGGTGACTGAATCAACTGATGATTAAAATGAAGAAAGGTAAAAAAAAAAATTCTGCTGCAAATCAGTATTTTACATATGTTTTAATATAATAATGTATATGTTAAGTGCTAATATATATGGACTCTTTTATGATAATTTTTTTCTTAAGGTGAAAAAACAGCAGGTTGCTAAATACATATTCAAATATATTTATTGTTATTCTTTCTTAAGTTAAGCATCTCATGAAAACTGTCAAGTAATGCAAATTATACATTTATACATAATTTTATATATTTTTTTCATATATATATAATTTATTAAGACACATTTAATGAATGTTTTCAATTTACATTTTAATTCCAATATATTTTATATATATATAGACCTAATACTAATAATGTATATTTAATATGGTTATGGTTCACTATCTCTACAGTAATATACATAATAAATAAAAATGTGGATATTTAATGTAAAACAATATACAAAATATAAGTGACAATATGTTTTATTATGAATCATAATATTTTCATGACAATTAACCATCAACCAACGGCTCTCATTACTATAACACAAAAACAAAACATTAAAATGTATTTAGACAGCATGGAAATATTTAATTTATGATGGTTAAAAAATAAAACAATCATTTGTCCAGACTTGATTTTCATTACTGAAATACCATAATGAGTTTTTTTTCCCCACATTACGATAATGAGAATTCTGGGGGAAAAGTGAAAAGAGCTTAATTGTTATGAAAATAATGTCATCACGGACAAAATGGCTGTAAAAATTGCCTTCAATATCTTTGTCAAATATAATTTCTTTTAGTTCTGATTCAGGTGTTAAATACAACACAAACATTTCTTTGTGAGATTCACATTGTAAGGTTTAACTTCAAACCAACCTTGTTGTCTTGATGGGTCCATACCACTGGGTAATAACGGCTGGTTTCCAGGGACTCCACCTAACGCCTGAACCAGTGAGATACAGTACAAATTAACATACACTTGTCAACATCTTCCAAGCAGGAGTAGATAAGGCCCATTAGGTGCCCTTGGGCTATGACATTAGATCAGGGCCCAAAATATCACATTCATGCAGTCTGACTGGAAATAAAATGTGTAGCCTTAAGCGACAGGAATAAGAAAAAGATATATATATTATTTGAGGGAAATATTAGTCTTGGCTGAAAAGTCTTAGCATGACTCACAGCAAGTCAATTAGAACAAGACTGAAATAAAACATTCATAGCTCCATTATGAGTTTGTATTTCTACATTGAGATGGCACTGTGTATTATAACTAAACTGAAACGGAAAAGCACCTGGTTGGGTATTCTGAGAGGAGGTCTGGGGCCGCCAGGATAACGTGATGACATGAAAGGCTAGAAAAAAGAAGAGATTTCACATGAAATCAGCAACTTCCTACTGTAACATTCCTCTATATTGGCTCGCTAAAGCTCCAGCTAGATAGCCAGCAGTGACCGGACTGAACTGGGTCTTTTTTAAGATCAGTACACAGTGAACTAGCTTTACTTCAGCTCCGGGGGCATTTACTTAAAGCTTGAGCAAATCAATAGCACCGACAAAGTCTCAGGAGAACAGAAAACAATTATTTCCAAGCATCCAACCGAACGAGGCCATTTCCACCTCCACATCTGAGGTAAGATTAAGAAGAAAAAAAACACCCTTGATGACAAAGTAACATGAGGAAACATCCCTATATACACACTACAGAACAAAAGTTTGGGTCGGTAAAATTTATTCATGTTTTTGAAGAAAGTCTCTAATAACTTGATTTTTCAGAAAAATCACTACAATTTAAAATAACCGTTTTTTAAACTGAATATCTCTTAACATGCAATTTATTTCTTTTATTCAAAGCTGAATTTTTTGCATCATTACTCCAGTCTTCAGTGTCACATGATCCTTTAGAAATCATTTTAATGTACTGATTTGCTGCTCAATAAAATATTATTAACAATTGTGCTGCTTAATATTTTTTTGTGGAAATGATGATGATTTTTTCAGGTTTCTTTACAGATTAAATAGTAGCAGAATTAATATATATATATATATATATATATATAAACATTTTATGTATACAGTATATGTATGTAGTGATGCATCTCTAAGAGTTAAAAGGTGTCTATTGATCAATTCACGAGGCTTTGGTGGTCACGTCTCATTTCAGACATCAAAGCTCAGACGAGTGGCCAATCTGTTTTTGGGCTAGCATCTATCGATAATTAAGGGCAATAAGAGGTTCATTCAGAGTCAGTCATTATGATGTGAAAATTGGACGTCCTCACTGGGTTTTCATGAAAATGCAGCTCTTTGTTCATCAAAGAGAACGCAGAGAGAGAGAGAGAGAGAGTTGTTCCTGTGCCCTGAACACAACGCAAACGCTGTGCATTTTCAGCCACATTTCTATATGTGTGCATCTCTATGAAGAATTACAGCCTGAATTACAGGAGCGCTCAAGTCCAAACAAAAAGTGGAGGGTCTTCAAAAGCAGACACTCGGCAGATTTAATTCTTCATACTGCATGAGAAACATTTCAACAAACACAAAAGTAAAAGAAGTGATCTCCTTAGCAAGTAACCATAGCAACAGCAGGCTGCTTGAGTACTTTCCGATAGGATTCACATCAGCCAATACATCGATGAAATATAAATACTGACATTATCTATTACTTTAAAAGAACCAATTCAAAAGAACAGTTACACAAGATCAAAATCTAGATAAATTGAATATTGTAGATCAGAACAAAAATACAACTCACCACAGAAATTTAGTTTTACATGACTTTTTAAAATAAATAAATAAACAAGTAAATCAAAATGTGTGCACAAATTTAAATGTTAATTTATATTCACACACACACACACACACACACACATATATATATACAGTGGATACGGAAAGTATTCGGACCCTCTTAAATTTTTCACTATTTATATTGCAGCCATTTGCTAAAATCATTTGTGTTCATTTTTTTCCTCATTAATGTACACACAGCACCCCATATTGACAGAAAAACACAGAATTGTAGACCATATCACATGGTCCTAAGTATTCCTAAGTATTGCTCAGTATTTAGTAGAAGCACCCTTTTGATCGAATACAGCCATGAGTCTTTTTGGGAAAGATCAACAAGTTTTTCACACCTGGATTTGGGGATCCTCTGCCATTCCTCCTTGCAGATCCTTTGCAGTTCTGTCAGGTTGGATGATAAAAGTTGGTGGACAGCCATTTTTAGGTCTCTCCAAAGATGCTCAATTGGGTTTAAGTCAGGGCTCTGGCTGGACCATTCAAGAACAGTGACAGAGTTGTTGTGTGCCACTCCTTCGTTATTTTAACTGTGCCTAGGGTCATATGTCTCTCCGCTTAGAATTAAGGCCAGAAAGTTCTATCTTGGTCTCATCAGACCAGAGAATCTTATTTCTCACCATCTTGGAGT
>JAUCMS010000073.1:53188-66962 GCA_032357445.1 Enteromius radiatus
AATAAATCTGCAAAAATGTCAACAATTCTGTGTTTTTCTGTCAATATGGGGTGCTGTGTGTACATTGAGAAAAAAAAAAGAACTTAAAAATGATTTTAGAAAAATGGCTGCAATATAACAAAGAGTGAAAATTTGAAGGGGGCCTGAATACTTTACGTACCCACTGTATATATATATATATATATATATATATATATAAACTGACAGTAAAGCAGTACAGTCACTCTTGAAGAATTTGATAACAGACGTTTGAGATCTCTGACTGCTGAAATCTGGATCACGATGTACCTAGACTAGAAAGAGCGTTACATGTCTGTCTCTGGCGGGAGCCGGATCACAGTAAGAGTATGTGAGAAGTACTACATGCGCTCAGGGACTGGGCTCAGTTGCTCAGTGCTGTCTGACATGCTCACCGCGGCCCTGCACACCTCAGTCACTGATTAATTATGGACCGAGGTGAGAGGCCTGCATTTGTCCTCTTTAATAATAGATGAGCGAGGTCTGTGGACTTCACCGAGGTGAACAGAAAGGTCTCTTTACAGGTAGAAGAAGCAGACAGTACATTCTCAGCCCATGTTTACTACTAGCCTCAGGTTACAAGCCATGCTGATCAAGAACCAAATCCCTCAAAGTACTGTATATATAACACATTTTAGTCTGCGATGTTTCATGAATACCTGCCCAGGTCTAATATCTAAAAGCCAGAATAAAACAGAACAGGCCATTCATCTAATCTAATATCTGTCCACTGCATAATTCATGGCTTAAGCTTTCTAAAAATAACACACCGGCACAATCATTCATCTCTCAAACAGGTTTTGGCAAAAAAGGCACAAAGAAGGTGATCCGGCTTAAGGATGGAATTTTGAGCGTGTCCGTACATGCCTGTAGACTAGTCTATTTTTACAACTTATTAATGAAATAAATTGAACATGCATCAGAGAATAATATCAAGGATGTGTTGACATTCTATAGAAATTTGGGCAGATAACTAGTCAATAAACGACAACTAATATGATAAATCAATAAGTCTGTGTGTTGTTTTAAAGCATTCTTTCAATCTAAAAGTGCACATGGTTTAAGACATTAAATCTTGCATATAACATACAATATAATATTAAATAACATATACCTATCATTCTATCTCTATACATTATATTATTATAATGCATACTAATATATATGTAATGTATAATATAATATAATACATATCAATATATCAATGCACTCTTAAAAATATTTTTTTCAATACAGATATATCATAATATTGTCTATTCCTAATATAATAAAAAAGGAAGTAAAATGATAAACAAATAATAAAATAGCAAGATATTGATTAATTAGTAAATGCATGAATAACTTAATGAACAAACAAACAAACCTGACAAACCATCAAAAATGGTCAGATCAAAGCCACCCCCGCTGCACTCTTAACAAACACCCATAAGGCCCTGAAATGCCCAGGGTGAAATACACATTTCGGGCTGATGTTAAAGGGTACAGCGGGCATACTTTTATAAGTTCTGCCCCAGTGTCGAGCTTCTACACCCTGCACATCCACTAAAAGTTCTTCTGTCTGCAAGTCTGGCACATCATTGCTTAGCTCCTGCAAAAACCCACGGAAAAAGACTGAGAACTCCAGAGCAAGCTGAAGCATCCCTAGGGTAAATCATCTCCATTAGTCTGGTGGAAGAGCAGTATCTCACACTCAGAGTAGAGTAATACCCAGCATGCTTCGCTCTGACTCTAATCAGCAGGACGTGGATCTCTAAGGCCTCCAGCCCTGCTGCTGTACCATCTTTCTCTGTTATCAAGTTACATCAAATTACGCGCATGAAATATTAAGTGCTGGACACTCTCCTGTGCCGTTCCGTAGAAGGCAAAGAGACAAATCACTGATATCCAAAGAGTGCAATGTGATGCAAAAATGCATTTAGACACTCAATAGGACAGTTCGAATTCAGTCATTATTTACTCACCCTCATGAAGTACCAAACCCATATGAGTTCCTTTCTTCTGTTCAAAAACAAAAAAAAACATATATAAACAGTATATATATTTTTTTGCAGAATGTGTGTAAACAAGCAGCTGACGCACCCACTGACTTTCACTGTATCTTCAAAATATCTTCTTTTGGGTTGAGGAGAAGAAAAAACCTCATACAGGTATAAACAATGTGTGGGTGAGGAAACCAAACAGATGGGTAACCAAACAGTTCCATGGCCTTTTTTTAATCAATGGCTACAGTCACTTTTTTGTTTACCCACATTCTTCAAAATATCTTGTTTTTGGTTGATGGTATCACTTTTTGGTTTCCTCTTCTTCAAAATATCTTCGAAAGAAAGAAAGAAAATCATACAGGTTTGCAATAACA
This sequence comes from Enteromius radiatus, assembly GCA_032357445.1. Taxonomy (NCBI): domain Eukaryota; kingdom Metazoa; phylum Chordata; class Actinopteri; order Cypriniformes; family Cyprinidae; genus Enteromius; species Enteromius radiatus. The sequence goes on from JAUCMS010000073.1 coordinate 55,563, forward strand.
CGAAGGTGATCAAGCAAAACTGGTGTGTAACCAAACAGTTGACGGCACCCACTAACTTCCATAGAATTGTTTTCACTATGATGGAAGTCAGTGGCTAGTGACAACTTTTTGTTTACACATATTCTACAAAATATCTTCTTTTGGATTCAGCAGAAAAAAGCTCATACACTACAGGTTTGGAAAAGCATGAGGGTGAATAAATAAGGACATAGCTCATTTATGAGCTTTTATTTATTGAATGTTTATAATTATATAGCTTTTACTGATTAAAATAGCTCAAGCACATTTTTAGCAAAAACAAAAAAGTAGTTTGAAATGATAAAACATTAAATACGATGTTCAAAACAAAGAAAAAGTACTGTAGTGTTTTGAGACGTGTTAGTGGAGCACGGACTTAATCACTAGAAATCACCGATACACCAGCTGATTCAAATACAGTAAATAAAAACGAAAAGACAAGTGAAGTTAGTAAAAGTGACAGTGTTATGTGGCTCTCAGGCCTTTGGGGGGCACTGTTACGTTAAACTTCCCTGTTTGATCAAATGATGGTCTGTTGGAAATCAGACAAAGACTGTTGCAGAGGCTGAATCACTACGACAAAGACAAAACAACAGAAAAACTTACTTGAAATGCTCAGCACCAGCTCAGTGCTTTCTACGTTTAGCCTTTTTTTCATCATTAAAACCTCAACAACGCCGCAACGCTAACGACATGTCTCATCACAGATGTTCTGTTTGTATATATATATTAATATGTACACATTTATGCATTTACATACACATTCTGATTGCGTTTGCTGATTTAACAAGGATTAAACAGATGGCTCAACACTTTACACCAAAAGCCAAGAATAAAGTTTATGAATCGGATGATATAACGAGCGTTTCTGACACAAAATGATTTCCAGCACAGGCAGATGTGCTGCAGTCAACGGTGAGCCGCAGAACACCTGACTGACAAACCATCTGCCTGAATTACTGAAACTTCCACCCACCTCTACAGATATCTGAGGAGCAGATCTCATATATATGCATTTTTAACAGCCTGCATTCGCCCGATGGATCTGTGCATTTCTTCATACTGAGCTTAAAGATTAAAGGCTTGTCCTCATCTGACCACACGGCACAGGTGGGACGCGTTTGTTACAAAACAGCGGTGCTAGGGAAGCTACTTTCCAACATACTCAATACTGCCCTCAGATTTTTTATTCAAACATAATTACTCTGGAATTGCTCTGTCCTTGAAAACGGATAATCCAATGATCACAAACCAATCGGTTTCTGATGAACAAAAGTTGGTTCTCTCAGAAATACATGCATCAAATCATCAAAGAAAAATAGTGATGTCAAGTCATGTCATGGTGACTGCTGTTAAACTGTACACACACACACGTTGGGTTAACATGGTGTATGGGGACACTGCATAGGCGTAACTGTTTTTATACTGCACAAACTGTATGTGGTATTGCCCTACACTTAAACCTACCCCTTATAGGAAACTATGTGCATTTTTAGAGTTTCAAAAAACTTCATTTTGTTAACTTGTTTCCTTATGGGGACCTAAAAATCGTCCCCACAAGGTCAACATTTTCTGGTATTCCTATCTTTGTTCCCCATAAGGTGATAAATACCAAGTGCACTCATAAACACACACACATGCATATATGTAAGTATACACATAACACAAAGATATTCATCTAAATATATTACTGTTGTCAAATGATTAATCTGGATCAAGTTTATTGTTTACATAATATATGTTTGTGTACTGTGTAAGAAATGTGTATGTTAAATATGTTTATATATAACATAAATTAAGTAAATATTACTTCCAAATTGATTGTTTGAGAGCAAGTGAACTGAAAATATGGAAACGTTTACAATATGGAAAATTGTACAATAACTCCCACATATCGCAAATTTTGTTTATGCGCGCATCGGGTGGTATTTTAGGCAATTCGGAAAAGGAATATAATTGCAATACTGCAATGAAAACAGTTTTTTTTTTTTGCATTTACAGCAAGTTGATAATGGAAATGCAAATATAGCATAGTTCGCTTGACTACAAATGGCAATAACGGATCATTTGTATTTCAACATATAGTTCTTACATTTTCAGGCTTTAAAAATATTTTTAAAAAGCTATTATAAATATTATTCCATTTTTAATAGAGATGCACACACTGTTTCCAAGAGAAAAAGTAACGTTAGGTCATGCCATCAGTCACGGGGCACTGGAGGGCGAGGGCCAGCTGGGAATTAGGTGTTGCTTTGAAAACACATTTTAAGGGCAGGACAGGACGTCTCGGGGGACAATAGCATCTTTGAGTGAGAAATGACACGCCTCAGTGTTCTTAGAGAGGAGAGAGTGGGAGTGTAGAGAAAGTTAAAGATGAGAGGCAGGAATGGAGCGGAATGCGGATGCAGCGGCTTTAATAATGCATCTGCTGCTCTTCTGCTCTCGTTCCCCTGGAATCATCTCGACTTCAACATCCTCCAGCTCGTACCGCGCATGTGTGGTCCCTCCTGGAGCCCTCCTGCTGGCCTGAAGCTCATCTGTAACGCTACAGCACTCCGCTAACACATGGCCAACGTACTTTAAAGGGTTAGTTCACCAAGAAAAAAAAGAAATGAGGATTCTGTCATCATTTACTCGCCCTCATGTCTTTCAAAACCCGTACGATTTTCTTTTGATTGTTTTCTTGGAGCTTGACAGCCACCATTATGGAAAAAGAGCACTCTGGACGTTCTGCAATAGATCTGCTTTTGTTGTTCCACAGAAGAAATAAAGTCATACCGGGTAAATTAAAAAAGAAAAAATGCATGTTTTGGGGTAAACTGTTCCTTTAATATACAAAATTCTGTGTTATATTAGTATCATTGATATACTATTGCAGTTTTTGTTTATTAATTTCATTTTAATTTTTTTGTATTTATTAATTATTTATTATTTTTAGTGTATATGAATTTTACAAATGAGCACAAATGAGATCATTTTTTTTAGATAACTAATAACTTTCAATAACTGTGAGATTTTGTTTTTCAACATTTAAAAAACTAAATTAGAATTATAGAATTAAAATTATATATAAAAGTAAAGTGTATAAGCAGTTTGCTTGGCAACAAGCTAAAATCCTATTTTTTATATTAAGTTTTTATATTGTTATAAACATGTATTGTTATATGTTATTTTATTTTATTGCAGTTTTTTTATTTCCTTACAGTTAATGTTGTTATTATTATTATTTTTATTGTATAGTTAACAATAACCACCAGGACACAACCTTGCAACTGTGAATTTTTCTATTGTAACATATTATAATTTTTTTCAGTTCACTTAATTTGCCCAGCATTAATATAAGGTTTCAAAAATAATGCATTTATAATAATTACACAAGAATTTAATCAAATAATACAAAATGAAATATAAAGTATTTATGCAGTTGTCTTGACTAGCTAACATAAAACACCAGTGCACGCTTAGCAAAATCAAGTTTCTTTTATGTTTTTCCAACTATTTTAAACATTTTTGCATTTCACTGGTTTCATAAATAATACACATTATCAAAAATGTCATACAAATTATACAAAAAAATTATGTACATATGCAATTGGCCTTGAATCTAGCTGAAATAAAATAAGTTAAAGTTTATAGAGATTTTATTTCAATTATTGAGATCATTTATCTTATTGGAAGCAATGAATCCCTTTTTCTTTCGTAGTTTTATTTAACCCTCTGATGATCATGCGACTGTACACATGCTGCAAACTCAAATGTTGACAACCAAGACAGACTGTTCCCGTCAGAAACCGCAGGAGGCAGATGAGCCTTTGTTGAACCACTTAAGAAATATGATTTGATCTTCTTAGCTTATCGTTCTATTAGACGAGCACCATTAGCGATCTGCAGGGGATTCCTGTGCCCCCCGCCACACAACTTGGAGATCTGCTTCAGTCAGTCAGGCTGCTGGAATCCTGTCGCTCTTAATCAAACCAATTACAACACACTGGGCGTCAAATACCACAGCTCCTTACCCTGGTGACATTACGCACAAAGACGGCTGCTTTACGAGCGCTCTTTAAGCTGACGGGGCTGATCTGCCTCACAAGAACTCTTGGTCTAAAGCTATACCTCATATGTCAACACAGGTGTAGCGTTACATAAACTGCGGTTGTAAACATAGACTCTAGAGGATGTGTCCATTCTCCTTGGATAATGAGTGTTCGGTGCATCTGGGTCAGAAAAGCGTCACGACGCATCTGCACATCTTTGCTTCAAACCGGCGATTCAAGGCTACAAACAGCTACACCAGATCAAAATGAAAACATGCCACACTTTATTCTGAGTCGTGCACGTCAAAGGTCACACTTCTGAGGAAAAAAACCTCTCTTCTGAGTGTTCAGACCACAGTAATTTTGTCTAAAGTGGACAATTGCACCGCATGCAGGACGGTTCAGCCTTTTAGAGAAAAGCCACAGGTGTGTTTTGTCATTGTAGGCCACGTCTTCCGGCCGTGTTAATGTCTGAGGGATTTTAACACGTTATGGCTCACGGAGACAGAATTAAGAGGATGCCTTCATCCGAAAATCCAGAGAAAGATGTGGACAAGATCCAGGTAAAGTCAAAGATCCGAAGAGAAGTGATGTGAGTTATTTTCAGTCACTCTGAACCTGGGAAATTTGACTCGCATGTAAACTTCCAGAACATTTTTTTTTTTTATAAAAAAAACACAGGTTTAGTTCATACAGGACTAGTTTATGACTATGTGAGCCTTAAGAAAGATCATATAATGTCTGAATGTTTAGTTGACATGATGGACATGTGTTACGTCCTTTGTAAAAGAGATGTAAAATACACAGTTTTCTAAAACATTTTTCATTATGTTATTAAGTTTTAAATAACCAAAATGTCAAAATTATTAAAATTGTCATTTTAGAACAAAATTATTATTGTATTGTAAGTATGATTATTAATATTAACAATATTCCAATAATAATTATTTACTACACTTGATGTAGAAAAAAGCTATATTATAATTTTTTTTATAATTAATATTGATAATAATAATACATCAACAATAATACATTACAATTTTATTTCTTTTAACAACAAATAAAAAAAATATATATATTAATGTATAATAATAATAATAATATCGTTTAGATTCTGAGACTGGTCACTCTGCATTTTTTGGTATTCAGCATTAATATGAGGTTTCATAATTCATGTATGAAAATAATTGTAAAAGAACGAAATACAAATTATGCAAAAGAATTACACAGTAATTCTATTTAATGTCACCTACTCAAATTTACTACATCTAATTTTCTGTCAATAAAATATACCTTATATAATATAATATACAGACTATGCTTCTGTTTACAAATACCATCCCATCCAGACTAGTTTTCCTTCATGCACACAGATTCATAGTATACATTAAGTATGCAATTTTGCAGTATATAAAAAAAGGTAATTCCTATTATATACAAGACAATTCCCACAATGCAATGTCATCTACTTGACCATGCATAGTAGAACATATACAGTATGCAGGCAGGCAGCTATTATTTTATTTGTTAAAGCTTCATATGTATCTCAAATAAGCCTGTTAAGATCACAGCTCTCTCTGGCTATGCAGTAAATGCATGTGTGTGTACCTGAAAGAAGCCCGGAGGAACGGGGCCGACCGGCATACCCTCTCCTGGGGGCATGTTTCCAAGGACAGGACTCGGAGCTGCTGCTGCACTCTGCAATCACAAACACACACACAATATTCCAATTAAACACACACATGCAGCCATCGGCGCTTCCCCAAACACTGCACCCTGATGGTCATTCACCACTCAAGGACAAACACATACACCCATAAACAAACAGTCCCTGGAAGGCAAAATCTACATCTCTTAGACAGACACATGGATACTGTCAACAGCTGCTAACCACCAGAAGAACTGGCTTTCTGTCTGAAAACACACTCAGCTGCCTACAAGACACAAGCAAGCAGGCAGGGATGGTAGAGGTCAGATGGCAGGCCAAACACACATGAAATGAGACAGGATTACTCTGTCTGAGGATGCAGAGAGCCACGGGTGGCCGCGAATCCCATGCTGAGGGCTAATGAGGAGGCCGTTTAGATGAGATTAGGTCAGTCTGCAGACGTGGATGGATGATGGGTCATCATGTTGACCTTAGGTCTTAAGGCTGTACACAGGTAGCATCCCAATTCATTCAGTCTATTTCTTTATATTTATTTAAATAGACAGACAGACAGATATATAGATAGACAGATCTAAAAATCATAAATAATGTGTGCATGCTCAATTTACATGGTATTTACAAAAACATTATGTATTTCTATATTTGTATATTATGTATTTAAATATCTAAATATAAATAATATATATAATTAATTATTATAAAAATTGTATACATTTGATTTTATCAGTATTAATTCATGATTCAAATTATAATAATATAAATAACACATGTATGTGTGGGTCCAATTACTATATATTATTTAAATACCAATCAGATGATATTTATATTTTTATTCAAAACTTTTAACTTTATATATATATATATATATATACATATATATACACACACACACACATACAGTATCACACACATATACACATACATATATATATATATATATATATTTTAAATATTTACTATATTTCTATTTATTTATAAATATTTATTTCATATATAAACATTTGTCTGAAATATAAACATGCATGTGTGTATTTATATATACATAATGTATAAATAACACTGCACATGATAAGTCTGCATGTTCAGTAATGAACAAAATCTTTGTTTTGACATCTGAAAACAGCTCTCAAGTGACAAACCACAATGTTTTATCTAACACAAGGGGCCTTGTAAGTGTCACGGCTCTGGGCCGGATTGGCTCACACCGACACGACCACAGCATCAAGACCAACTGTGCTGCAATGACTAGAGACTGTGTGTGTGTGTGTGTGTGTGTGTGTGGAGCATTACTGACATGCAGAGAGACACACACACACTTAGACACAACAGTCTGATTACCCTCAGCACACAGGGAAATGAGCAGAGGAAATGAACTCACATCCGCCCAGTAATAACAAAGAAGATGCTGGCAAATTGAAGGTGGAGATATACGAATAAGAAGGAGCGTCTTCTAATGCTAGACGGCTACATGATGAAAATAGCTACAGCGTTTTCAACAACAGTTCACCTAGATCAACAAGACGTAATAAAAATCACAACCAAGCGAAAGTGCCACAAACGTCCACGCTGTTTTATTGACGCAGAAGCCGTCTTTTGTGTTGGTAAATAAGATCCCGCAGCGAGGGGCTGAATATTGTGTTTTCCTACAGTAATGCTGAAGTCTCATCTCCTGATAGCAGCGGCACAATAATGAGCCTAATGCCCTCCGTGCTGAGCAAGCACTCTATCAAAACTAGCAACAAAGATAAACTAACGTCCCTCGGCTCTTCACGGGTCCACAGTCAGTCATAAAACCCTCGCCACCGAGGGCATGGCAATAAAATCTGGCCTCTGATTAGAGTAACTTTCATTTAGCGCGCGTCCCATTCAGGGGAAACCAAAATGGCACTAATGTAATAAGAAAAGATGTCTGACTGTCTTAAAAACGAGCAGATAAAAGCGTTAACAGTGACCCGCGCAGCTAATGCGTTTAAGTTTCTGGCTGACGGCTGTTTTTAATACAATTAAATATTGAATGCTGTGTACAAGACGTGCCGAAAATGACTTGAAAATCACTTTGATTCACAGATTCGCTCTTGCACAATTTCATGGATTGTCCACCCAAAAATGCACTTATCCTTCAGTCATATTAATTACTTATGTTTTGCAGAATGAACTAAAAAAAAAAAAAAAAAATATATATATATATATATATATACACTCTTATTAAATTGCAATAATATGAAACACTCAATACAAAACATTATTTCTAATAAAATAAAAATAATACATATATTTAAATATATATTTATCTATTTATAAATATATTTTTGTATTTTCATTAAGTTATTTAATCAGATTACTTTTTCAAGTAGTTAGTAAAGTAACATATAATTATGTATTAGAGTGAATTAATTACAATAAATAAAAAATACTAATATATACTAGTATAAATAATTTTTTTTAGATAAATTACACTTAATACACTTAATAAATTACATTTATTCATTAAATTGCAATAATTGTAAATACTACTTTATTGTTTTTGTAAAATACAAAATATTATTTATAATTAATAAATAATAATGAAAATTTTATATATATATATATAATATTCACTATTATTTAAAATTAATAAATAATATTTTATCTGCATTTTGGTATATAAAGTTATTTAATCAGATTACTTTTTCAAGTAACTACAAAAGTAACGCAATACTATTGTATTTACAATAAAATATCTGAGTTTTTTGTTTTCCCATTTCTCACTTCCTTCAGCCTGAGGCTTATTGATTTCACTTTTGGTGTAAAAATGCCCTTAGGTCTGGCAAACACATAACTTTTGGCATTTTCTGTTATTAAAATAGAAATAAAGCTGAGCCCAAGTGACAAAAAGTAACATAATGCATGTTACTTTCCCCAACAATGAGTTTTTGGGTGAACTATTCCTTTAAGATAAAAACAAACAAACATTACATTTACCCTCTACAAATGTCACTTTTAAAAACCTTTAAAAACACAAAAACAATACAGCCAAAGCAAACAATCGATGTAAACAGCAATAAACAAGCACTTAGACGCAGCTTGGGTGCAAATAATACTCGCCCCACCTATTGTAAACCTACCACCTTTTGGCAAAGGTATTTGTATTATGAATTATTGAGTGGTTACTTTTCAGGGACTACAGTTACCGTTTGGCTCACTGGCACCTTGGGTTTAATTCAGCCGTTTCTTAAGTCTTCAGTTAAGTGTAATGGGCCTGTAAGCTTTACATTCTCGCAACAGAGAGCCTGAAGTGCCGAGTGTAATAACGCCATTCTTGGAATTGTGAGGGAACTGATAAAACGCACATCCTGCTGGGAGTTTATTTTAGAGAAGACGAAAAAGGATTAAAACAGCGTGGCTTGACGAATATTCGGCACGCCGGGTATAGCTTAACAGCTATTTAAGCACAGGTTTAGCTTTAAAACCTGTCAACAGCAGCACAGATCTCATTGGTGAATGCCGTTTGGCAGAGCACTTCTGGGTCCCGCAATCATCTGAGCTTCTAGTACTGTAATTGTTCGAGCTTGTCCCCGTATGCCAGACCCTTGCCATCAATTGGCAGGTCCGTCCTCCTGTGTCCAGTCTGCGAATGTTAATTAAAGGACTTCTGACAATTAGCAAACTCAACAGCCTGCCGCGGGAGTCCCTCCACCTGTGCTGCCCACTTGATTCCTGGTGGTTACGAAGTGTGTTCCCGATTAGCACTGATTAATGAAATCAATTACCTGCGACAGGGAGCAAGAATGAGTGACTGGAGAGTGCTGGACTGCTGACGGACCTCCACTCTCAATATCACAAACTCTCAGAACTCAATGGCACTGAATACCAAAACATTGTATAAGCTTCCTTCATGTAATGATCTCATTTACAACATGAGCGCACTGTCATAACTTCCTAACCTTGGCCTATAAATTAATAAAATATTGGGAGAAGCAAATTAGTTTTTGTTATAGTTTCATATATAGTACTGTATATTTGGCAATTTTATGTTTTTGAATGTTACAAACTAACAATATTTTTTAAATGGACTTTAAAACATAGGTTATTGATAGCAATAATAATAATACTGTAATCATCAGTAATCATTTAAAATAATATTTATAAAATAAATTAATTAGAATAAATGTATTTTTATAAAATGTAATAATAATAACTACTACTAATATTTTTAATTTATTATCATCAAGTTATTTACACATTTTGTCCTGAAAATAGTAGTATTGTTATAGTATTATAATATTTTATCATGATTTTATCATTATAAATGTAACAAATTATTGCAGAATAAAATAATTATGATGTATTGCATTATTTATTATTACAACATTAAATATTATTTAATAATGTAATACTACTACTAATAATATTGATAAGTTGTAATAACAATAACATTGTTAATAATAATAATAATTTTGCTACATTATGTAATAATATTTTATTTTATTCAGTTCTTAATAATAAACATTATTATTATTGCAATAATTATAATGAATATACAGTATTATTTATCAGACATGGTCACAATGTATATTGTGTTAAAAAAAGAAGTTGGTTGCATTAACAAACAGTTTTACAATACAACTAACCAGAAAGCTTTGCAAAGCATTGTTGCGCCATCACAGATTCTAATTTTGCCAAAAGGACATTGTCAGTATGAGAAAATGCAATGTGTATATTTAACTCCTTTTTAATGCATTGTTGGAAGCACTAAAAACACTTCCATTTTTTGTCAGGAGAGACACAATGATGCAACAAAACTCACTAAATACAACACAAGCTGAATCTTCCCAAGAGGACTTGAAGGCAGCAATAGATCAGTAAAACTGAGTGTCTTCTACTTACAAATACCTTCATACAGAGGGTGTGTTACAAGAGAAGATCGATTCAGTATGCTGCTTTAATGAAGCTTTATCCAGCCTTGATATACAGTACAAACAACAGGCTGTCAGCGTTTCAAACAAGCAGTCACAACAGAACAAATCCACTCTCTGAGCGCAAAAAAGCTAATGGGTTTCAACATTTGTGATTCTTCAGCATTGTTTTGATGCACAATAGCAGCATTATCAGTCCCTGAGTACGACATTTAGACATGTTAAACAAAAACCCCTTGGCTGGGATGGGTTTTAGTTATGTTTACAATATCCACAAACAAGCGCTCCAACTTTTAGTTGCTGTCAACATTTCTGAGAAACATTCCTTAAAGCTGGGACAAGAACATGACCTATAATGTTTGATAAAAACATTAGATTCAATGAAGACTGCAACCAAATCACATTAAAAAAAAATTAAATGAAGCTACACAACAAGCTAAAAATGTAGATAAATATTTATAAATGAAACAAAACGGCAAAAATAAATATAAAAAAAAAATAAAACTTCAGTCATAATTTTAGAAATAGGTGCAATATTAATCTGACATAATAGTGCTGACAGTAATAATTTAGCTCAAAAAATATAAATGTTGCATTTATAAAAAATATGTAAGTATTACATTTTTTAATGATTATTTTTTTAATTAATTAATAAAAGAAACTGAGCTAGAAGAGTGAAAAGATTTCTGTGCTAAAAATAGCTAAATACTAGTGCTGGGCAACGATTAATCGCGATTAATCGCATCCAAAATAAAAGTTTTTCTTTACGTAATATATTTGTATA
>JAUCMS010000073.1:95861-114906 GCA_032357445.1 Enteromius radiatus
ACCTTTTGGCGTTAAAGGCGATGTAATAAAAAATGTGTGTGCACCTAAATTTTGTGCTTGTGCACCTAAAAAAAAAACGTTAGGCGCACAAGTGCAACCAGCACAAAAAGTTAGTCTGGAGCCCTGAACACTGACGATTAAAGTAATGATGCTAAATTGTCAGCTTTGCATCACAGAAAATAATTTAAATTTTAAAACATATTCAATAGAATCCAAACACAAGTATGCCTATAGACAACGTACTATGTGATATCCCATGACCCCTACTACAACCCCTCATGTGTCTCTTTGATGAAGCACTACATACTCAGGACTTGCCATCTGGCTTATTTCAAAAGTTTATAAATATAACAGGAAGTTGATCAGATGGACAACAAAGACAAAATGACTTAAAACCATTGATCTTTTCCTACAAATGGCCTAGGAAAACCATCAAGTTTGGTTCAAAAACCAAGAGGCGGTTTCCTCAATCATGCCTGTATGAGAAGAGGTCAAAACAATAACTACAATAATAATTCTTGATGAGACAAAAGGAAACGTCCTAATGATTTTGTTTGTTAAAATAAGACAGGAAGAGCAGAGTTTTAAGCATCCTGTTTTACATAGTGCAGAAGGGCAGTTCAAACTTGACCAAATGAGATACACTTTGAGCTTTATCCGGGAAGTAAGATTGACAATGCCATGACATTTGATGATAAGGAAAAGTCTTGTACTACAGCAGAGACAGGACCTTTCACAGAGTACAGCACAAGCAAAGGTCAACCACTGACAACTTTCACACTCGTGGTCAGATTTTTTATAGAACAAATGAGTGGCTCATGGGACAAAACATGACTATATCAGTTTTCAAGAGACAAAATGACAGCTAGGCAATTAGGTTATGGGTTTCTTCACATATGTTCTGATTCAATTCCAATTCACAGGCCCTCAATTTGATCCAACTGCTATTTATTTAATAGACATGTTTGAAAGCCTTATAAAGATTCATTAAAACGACCAGTCATTTGTTTGTGAATTGAACAACACAGGTGGTTTAGCTTTGCTAAATCGTTTTTAAAAAAGGTACATAAAACTCATTTCTTCATAAATCAAACTATATACTGGTTCCGCAGTATGTTTTTTGTTCATTTAAAAACTTTTTTTTTTAATGATTCAGACTAAACTGGAGGCAGCAGATGGTTTTAGCTCCACACAAAAGAACCAGTTCATAGGAGTCATTTGTTCATGAATCAGACTACAAAATAGTTCCATAGCATATTTTTGATTGATTAAAAGAACTACTGGCTCCAAAGAGTAATTTGTCTGTAAACCAGACTACATTAGTTATACAGTATTTTTATGATTAATTTAAAAAGAAATGGCTCGTAAGAGTCATCTGTTAGTGAATCGGACTACACTAGTTGTACCATATGCTTTAGTTTCACTGAAAAGAGTCAGTTTATAAGAGTGATTCTTTAATGAATCAAACTATACAATGGTTCCGCAGTATGTTTTTGATTCATTTAAAAACTGGTACAGAAGAGTCATTTGTTAATGAATCTAAAGACTAAACTGGTGTCAGCAAATCTTTAGGGTATACATTCATACTAGAAAAGTCCACTAGTTTACTTGCTTTGGTCCAGACCAAATACAATGTAGATTTTTAGTGTCATTTGTTCATAAATCAGACTAAACTGTTCCGCAGTATGTTTTTGTTTGATCTAACTATTGGAGTAAACTAGACTAAACTAAACAGTTGATGGACATGTACAAGTTTAACTGTATTATTTTTAGATACATTTTATAATGTTTATTTTAAATATTATAACATCATTTTAAAATGACCTTATTGTAACACATTTAAGAATTGTCTTTTAAATTAAACTGCTCAAAAAAATAAAGGGAACACATAAACAACACAATGTAACTCCAAGTCAATCAAACTGCCCACTTAGGAAGCAGCACTGACAATCATGTTCACATGCTGTTGTGCGAATGGAAGAGACAACAAGTGGAAATTATAGGCAATTAGCAAGACACCCCCAATAAAGCAGTGGTTCTGCAGGTGGTGACCACAAACAACTTCTCAGTTCCTATGCTTTCTGGCTGATGTTTTGGTCATTTTTGAATGCTGGCGGTGCTTTCACTCTAGTGGGAGCATGAGACGGAGTCTACAACCCACACAAGTGGCTCAGATAGTGCAGTTCATCCAGGATGGCACATCAATGAGAGCTGTGGCAAGAAGGTTTGCTGTGTCTGTCAGCGTAGTGTCCAGAGCATGGAGGCACTACCAGGAGACAGGCCAGTACATCAAGAGACGTGGAGGAGGCCATAGGAGGGCAACAACCCAGCAGCAGGACTACTACCTCCGCCTTTGTGCAAGGAGGAACAGGAGGAGCACCGCCAGAGCCCTGCAAAATGACCTCCAGCAGGCCACAAATGTGCATGTGTCTGCTCAAACGGTCCATGAGGGCCCGACGTCCACAGGTGGGGGTTGTGCTTTCTTGAGATGCCGTGGAGAATTCTCTGCTGCCTGCAACATCCTCCAGCATGACTGGTTTGGCAGTGGGTCAGTAATGGTGAGGGGTGGCATTTCTTTGGAGGGCCACACAGCCCTCAATGTGCTCACCAGAGGTAGCCTGACTGCCATTAGGTGCCGAGGTGAGATCCTCAGACCCCTTGTGAGACCATATGCCGGTGTGGCAAGATGAAGGCATTGATGCTATGGACTGGCCCAGCCGTTCCCCAGACCCGAAACCAATTGAGCACATTTGGGACATCATGTCTCGCTCCATCCAACGAGATCATACAGGCACGTGGAGGCCACACACACACACACACACACTAGTACTGAGGCTTGTTTTAAGGACATTATATCAAAGTTGGATCAGCCTGTAGAGTGTTTTTCCACTTTTTTTTTTTGAGTGTGACTCCAAATCCAGACCTCCATGGGATAATACATTTGATTTCCATTGATATTTTTTGTGTGATTTTGTTGTCTGCAAAATATCTTACAAATGATAATTATACAGAAAAATACAGCCATACATCCAATATGGTGTATAAAGGTAAACACTGTAAGTTCGGCGGGTTTACTGTGGTTTAATAAAACTGATTGGGCGTACAAAAAAGCAGTTGATATGTAGTCATGAATATCCCTAGGCACGAAGGATACTCAGGCTGAACCTACACAAAAAAAAACACCCCTTTGCACTCTTCTGTGACAGCAGGTCAGTTCGATAGCCTGTCTCTATGATGAAAAGATAACATGTCACAGCCTAGTACCTCCACCATGCAATAGTCTCCCATAATGAACACTCCCAAACACGCAGTGACAGGGAGGAGAGAAACAAAGTTCCCCAACAGTATCTGAGGCGCCTTCTCTCTCCTCTCGTCACGCATGCTTAACCTTGTGCCGCTGCGTGGACCACACTGTTTGCATATTAATGCGTGGAGATATTAGAGAGGTCTGCTCTCCCGAGAATCAGCAGAGGAGAGAGAGAGAGAGACGCAAAACCAAAGACAGATACACAAACACTAACATACCCTAGCTATATACCCACAGCCGGCAGACAAACTGTGAAACCACAAACTGCATTCTGAAACGCACCTGGATGTTTCCAGAAGCTTACAGATTACAGAAAGACTGCTGAGACAAATCCTGCACATAATGTGTGGAGTTAGATGGAACAAAATAAAATCTATATATGGCTTAGTTAGGACAACTGCAATTTGAGCAATTTAATTGAGCAAACACATGCGCTGTGTGTTTCAGAGTAAAGCGTAGCACTACGTCCTTTGACACATGAGCAGCTCCTCGGTTATCTATCACATCTATCTCAGCTCGCAGTTAACACAGCTTCATATAAACTTAACTCTCTGTTTTGCAAACCTGAGTAGCTTATAACGTACATTTGGAAATGCAATATGCATGAACCATCTTCATCTTAAATTTAAGAAGTGCTTCCAATACATTAAAGAAACACATTAAAAAAAATGTATAGGCCTAAAATGTTCAAATGAATGAGACAGCCATAAATATTAGTAGTGTAATTTTTAAGGTGTACTGTAAAGAAAAACTGTTAAACAGAGACAGGAAAATAATGAAAATGAAACAGAACTCCATGCCTTTAGGTGCAATCAAAATAAAAGTCCTGCTTCCCGAACACACAGCGCCCAAATAACAGAATAACTTATCGGTTGATGCTGATAAATAAAGAATGTTCACTAATCCAATTAATGTGCCAATATGTGGCCATTTTGATTTTATCAATGCTAAAATAAGCAAACAGCCTTTATCTATTTATACAAATTTGATCTATTTTCAGTTGCGGCACAATTACGTCACAGCGCTAGCTGGGTGGCAACTTCAAACCATTACAGATTCAGCAACACAAGGAGCTTAAAATAATAAAGTAAAATTATAAAATAATATTGTTGTGACGTTTGGTGCCAAAATCTATGTCCAATTTGAAATTTTATTGCATACTGCTGCCACTGCCAGAAAAAAAAAACGATGACAGATGGTTAAATGCGATAAAACAAGCAGACTGGACAGAAATTATCATCAAAAGGTAATCCAGATTGTTGAAGGAGTGTTAACGGGTCGGCCAATATGATTTTGTTCTATAAAGTTAACTTTTTCGATCGCAGTCGCAGACAATGAGCGACCTTACATATGCAGGTCAAATAATATTTAATTGCTGAAGAAACAAGCTAACAAACTTAATAGCTATCATTCGAAGTGCCAGACATGGAGTAGAAAACCAATGTTAACTCACGACCAATTTGTACATATTTTACGAGGTGGCTAATTCATACAACCTCACTGGTACGATTTTGTACGATTTGTCTAGATTTAGGGGCGGGGTTAGGTGTAGGTTATTCGTACAAATTCACACATGCAACTCATAAAATACGTACGATTTAGCAAAAGTGAGGTAAATAAGTTGCACAAATTAGCTACTTTGTAAAATATGTACAAACTACCATGAGATTGGGCTGTGAAAAACAATCATACGCTAATGTTGCTTATATTATATATATTATAATCGCCTAACTAAATAAGGAGCCTAACTTCCATCAACAATGGAACAGATTCATTTTGTGCATTGGACGCTTTTCAAGCCACTGGGACATCAACTTTGAGTTTTTCTTTTTTTGTAACCTTCCTCACATCACACAAACCATCTTCCTTGACAGTTAACCACTTGTCCACTTTTCTTTCAAGAGAAAAGATAAAAGGTACTGTGATCTTCTCAAAGCAGTCACCTCTTTAAACCTGCCAGTGCTACAACACCATACAGTCTCGCGGTTGTCAAATTCAAACAGCTTAAGTGTTAAAACTGAACTGACTGATTCTGTACTTAAAACATTATGTCAAATGCTTCTTTTGTCACTTAACCACATCACACTTTTATCCATTCGATGCTGAGATTTGCTTTCCATGATTTAAACCAGCTTGTGATCTCTGAAAATACAGTCAGCCTACTCAGTATCAGTTTAATCCATGTGTTACAGGTAAGACTTCCATAGGGACTTCATCTTTTCATTCCGCCATTAGCAATGGATAAATGACAGACCGCTCATAAAAAACAAGCAAACAAAAAACATGCAATTGTGTTAATATTCACAAGCTTTCTAGGCCTGGAAATCATTCTGATTGAAGGATTTATATGGCTGTACATGCAAGTTTTCCACTTAAATTTATATCAAGATCATCTAAGATTTAGTCGAGACTGACTAAAACGCATGTCAATATAGAAATCATGGTGCAGCTGTTAGCGCTTGTGCTCTGTCATGATCATATGGGAGATTTGAGTTCAAGTCCATGTGTCACTCTCCCATTCCTTCCTTCTCTTACTATAATTTCATCCTTATTCTACACTGTCTTTTTAAATAAAAGTGGCAAAACCCCAAAATAAAAAAACTCTGAAATTAACAAAAAGTTGCACAATGATGATTATTTTTTAAATCCTGAAGCATTCCCAGCACGAGTTAAGAACCGCAAACAGCAGAAAAATTCATTTAGAAGGAGCGAGAAGCTGTAAGAAAAGCTCATAACCAGCAAAACTGCTTTCTCAAGCTCAAATCTAATGCTGGAGAGTTTTCATCGAAACCACAAGTCCACACATGTCCCATAAGACATTGGTCTGAATGAAACTGCAATAATTGCTAATTACTTCAAGACAAGACCTCACTGCAGGAAGACAAAACTGTGTGCATTCAAGCTGACAACAAAGGCAGATAAGAGACTAATAATGCAGTATTTGACAACAGGAAATCAACTGACACTTGTAAAATATGCTCTCATGTCCATCTTAGCAGTGATGATACTCCAAAATCCCCTCAATGACAAGTTAAATACACTAATACAACATATTTTAACACAAAAGTTCTTAAATATCATGATAAAGGTAATCATGGAGACTTCTAACACACATTCCTCTCAGAAAGGTTGAAGGTGTGCTTGTCTTCATTCTAGGATACTCTAAAATCTTCACATTAATGGCCAAACATACTTAAGTATCACATATTCCCAACATATATAACTAAATCCACAACATATTCATGACAAAGTCCTTTTGGAAACTCCTAAATAAAGATTTCCCCCTCAAAAAAACGTTGTTAGTGTACTGGACATTATTGCAGGAACATTTAAACTCTATTTCCCCTATTTGGTGCGTTCTTTAATTTCAGACATTGCCACACAAACTAAATATTTTAACCCATAAAATAATGTAAAAATACATAAAATACAGATAAATCTCCTCCTCCTCAAGTCGACGGACGTCTTGTTGTGCCATCACCATCTTCACCGCGATTCGCGCGCAGCCAAACAAGAAGTCTCAGCGCGCGGAGGGCTTCACGCGAGCGCGAGTATATGATTGACGCGCGGGAGCGAGTATGATTGACGTTCCCCTCGCGAAAACTTACATCGCCCGCGGGTCAGTCATACTCGGAACTTTTCATGCTGAAACGTCAATCATACTCTTTCGCGCGCTATACTTCACCCGCTCGCGCGCGCTGGAACTTTTCGCGCCGATCATACTCTCTCCAGCGAGCGAACGGAACACAGCAACAGCGTTCGTTCTTTTAACAACGGATGGCTAACGCTACCCCCCTCCCCAGAAATGCAGCTCACCTGACTGGCTGAAACTGTCGTTTATACTTGCAAACGGGTACGTAACGTATTTCCCATACACTCTTCTTTTAAAGCCAAACAAACTTGTGTACTCACCTTATTCCAATACAAAACCGAGATGTAGATATCCTCGAAATTAGATTTACAGCAACTTCGCATGCATAAATAAATATTTACTGATGCATAAATGTACTCTTTTTATCGACAGGCCACATATAAAGTTTAGTCTTCGCATCTCTTAACTTATCGGAGTCATGTCGCGTTAATTAGACGCAAGAAATTCTACCAGCTGACAACTGACAACAACTTTCTTGCTTGAACTACAAACGCTGTCAGAGACACAGCATCCGAGGAACAGAGCGTATCCGCCGCTTGTTAAAAGTCTGGCCGCGCGCTGTCTTCATTATAGAAATTTCCCCCCTCATAAATAAAACTTACTTTTCCCTCGCTTGGCTGTCGGACGGTACGTTGTTACTCTTGCCTTTGGCGTACATGCTTGCAGAGAGCTCCGATTGTCACGCACCTGTCAACCCATCACAGCCTCCCCGGACACAACCCCGTCACCATGGTGACTACAGGAGCGATGGCTCTCATTGGACGAAGCACAGAGAAGGAACGCCCATTTTGTTGGGTAACTCGCGTGAGTGACAGTTACTCGGCCCCGCCCCAACAGAAACACAACCCCTTTCTTATCTTCAGCGCTCTGTCTGTGGAACACACACACACACACACACTTCGTCTTACCCGGCACTGAGGGGAATTTGAAACCGTACTGAGAGGGATTTTAAACAACTGGCTGTTCCTCTCACAAGCAATCACTCCCTCCACTGTCACTGGCCAAATTTAAAGTGATATGGCAAATGTGGAGCGGATTCTTCAGCTTCTGCTTGTATTAGTGATTGAAGTAAGATTATTTGGGTCGTGCAAAATTCCATATCTCTGCATGAAATACTGAGATATCTAATGGTTTTGCATAGTATTGTTTTATCTTCTAAAAAGTTGATAATTGGAACTACATCAGTTTAGACAGAAAAACTCTACTTAAATGGATATATGACTGTGGTGCAATCTTTACTCCTGTGATTATTTTTGTTGAAACATGCTTTTAATGCATATAATAACTCATTACTTTAATATTTCCAGACAAATGGATTCTACACAATGTCAAACTAAAGTATAGCCTTAACTACTTTAACTACTAACTACCAAATTCAGGATAAATACTTTAAAACAGTATTCGATATAAATGTTTGATTGAGAGTTTAAATAAAAAAATGAAATGACATTTTTAAGCAAAAATGTATATTCTGATGTTTAAGAATATTGTACTTATTTTAATCTAGTTGTGTTTACACAAAGCTGACATAATCATAAACGTACGTATCAGAATATTTTTGTGCATGTAAACACAGTAAATGTTACAGTAAACACTGAATCAAAATGGACTAATTACCTACCTGTTTTTTTCCTAATGCACTTTCTTCATCCTGTTATGGTTGATCGGATGATATTGCAAAGAAAATTAAATGTTTGTCTTCATAAACTGATCAAAATACAGCACAGTACTTCTAAAATGCTTTAGAAGGCCACACATGCTAATGACTAATGTTAAGCAATAGCTACTCAGCTACTGGCTGATTTCGGAGTAACATACTATAATACTAAAATTTAGCAAAAACAGTATAAGCTAGTATGCAGGTCAGCTATTGTTTAAGCAAGTTTAAGTACATTTGGTCCACTTTCACCACCTAATCAGTTCCCTTCATGCATCCCCCCATGTTTTACTCTGAATTTTTGAAATACATTAAAATTATGGACATAAATTGTTTTAAACCTGAATTAATTATTCTAATCCTGACTAGGTGGTTGGTTAGCATTCTCTACTATGCAAGTTATTTATTTAACACATAAAAAAAAAAAAACTTTAAAAGCATATCATAGATATTTTTCAGACAATAAATCTTTAAAATATAAAAAAATAATACAAGTAGCCCCCTTTAAATCCTAGACCTAGTCCATACTTTTTCTGTTAATGTACTGGTAGCTAATATAATATTCAATATGTTATATTTTAACCTAAGATCATATAAGGACACCTTTAAGGGTCCTTGTTTAATTATCTTCCCTTTTGTTACTAAAAAAGTCTTTAAAAATATACAGTATGGGTCGAAATGTGGATTCACTGCATCATCACAAAGTGTGTTTTTGGCCAGAAATTATCAATTAAAATGTAAATGCTGCTATAAAATGCGTCAAATCTTTAGTATGGTAGAAAGTGACTCGTTGTGGACGATGATCTTGTCTCTTTTCGGTTGTGTATATTATTTTGGCGAATGTTTTAACTGCTCTCTGTCCTCTAATGTCTGCGCTGTGCTTTTTTTTTCTAAAATGGGCGGCTTGAAACCGCCTGTGCTGAATAACATTGGCTGTTCCGGTCACCCCCTCCGCTCTCAGGATCCCGGAAGTAGCCGTGTGAGATCATGGTAAGACAGAGCGATAGAGTAGTTTGCGCTGGTGTGGATGTTCTTTATGACAACTCCGAGTCATGCAGGAACAATGCAACATATCATGCAGTCGGCGTTTTAGAAATTACAACAAAGTAAAAAAAACGTGCAATGCAGTTACCACAGCAACGTTGTTGCTGACTTTATAAATAGGTGCTCTCGATTGCTGCACTGTTTTAAGCGCCACAAAAGCTGATGCTCCAACTGTTGTTGCGTCCTTTATGTTGAATAGCGCTGTAGTATTTGAGCTCAGCTCCATTAAGGCGCCATATAATGTAATTTGTGTCATTTTTAAATGTTAAAATACCTCTTATCCAAATTTAATAGACATCTGCATATTTAAAAAACATGTTTTAAGTATATAATTCATAGGTTCAATAGTGGAAATACTATAATTTAGTGGCTTTAAGTAGGCTATTGGTTTTGTTTGCTATATCCTGAACAGTCCAACACTGACTTGTTGTTTAGGGTGGGATTGTGTGTTTTCCTGTCGGTGGAAAACCTGTGTGAACACAGTCAGTTCTGTTTCTTAGCTACACTTTTTTGTGTATTTTTAACAAAAACTAAATAAATATTGTGCGGTTCATTTACAAAACAACCATTTTTGGGCGGTCAGATTGCAATCCTTTTGAAAATAAACGTGGAGCGTTTTGATAACAACATTGTTTGTCTCAGTATAAACTGCAAATCTGTGATAACTGTGACATGCATGCATATTAGTATGTGCCGTATTTGCGTAGCATTTCGTGAAAAACACAAAGCTATAACTTCTCAGTTTTTAGCACATTGTGTAAACGTACCCTAAAATTGTTCTGAATTTAATGATACGCCTTTTTTTAAAGGGATAATTCCCCCCAAAAATAAAATTCCGCCAACATTTACTCATGTTTAGTGCAAAAAAAAAAAAGATAATTTGAAGGATGTTGGTAACCAAACACTTGATGATAACCATTAATATCCATAACTATCTCTTGAAGGTGTGTAATATAGATACATTCCTTTACATGCTATAGTCAAACTAACAACAACAATAAAATATTTATATCCATAATATTTATGCTTTAGTTCTACGGTTTCTTGAAACTAAAATCGGATGCACAATAACGGTTCTTCACAGTTCGTAATATTTAGGCCTACTAAAACCTTAAACTATGTTAGTATGTTACAGCTTATATTGTAGACAATATGCTTTTTTTTAATGATGTTTACTCATAATCTTATAATTGGACCCTTCTGTAAAAATGACTTCTTGCTGGTCATGTCTGCAGGACTTCTCCAATCATTTAGTCCATTATATTCCTTCTGTTCATTCATCATAATAATTATAATACACAAACTTTCTGGCAAGTGAAAAAAATCGAGTTCATAATCGTGAGTTTATTCTCAGTACATACTAACCATTGTTTAAAGTATTGTACTTCCCAGACATGTCAGAATTGGACTAGACACGCAGACACTGCTAATCCGTTGGAGTGTTAGCACATTTTGTTTATTGCTTCATATGCTGTCATTAATCAAGCCATGTTGCATCCATTTAGTTCGGAGTTGTAGATGCTCACTAAACCGGCTGATCAGTGAAGATGTGAATAAATGGGTTTGTTTGATGTTTCTCATTTCTGCTTGTTCATTCAGAGGGGTGAAAGAGGCACGAGCAGGAAAGGGCCACTTAGCGAATCAACCGTTTCCTCTTGAGTAATTGAAGCCAGAGTCTTTGCTGCGATCCAGCAACCTAAAGTTGTGATGGAATTCGTGTCTCGACTATTTCAAATCTGCATATGGATGCATTAAGAGAATTTAAAGTCAACAATAGAATTTTCCAAATTTGCTTTCTGAACAGAAATTACAGTTTGAATGTTATTCCAATAACCTTCCTTGTCCAGATAACTCCTGAGAGAAAAAATCACATGTTATCTTATTCTATATTCTTACCTGGAAACCACATTACAGAAGTAAAATAATTGAAATGGTGTTTCAAGTGGCTATAAAACATTCAATGTTGAAGTGTTCAGTTATTACCTATTTACATGTGTTTAATCTTACCCTTAGATGGCAGGTGAGAGAAACCCTGCGTCGTGTTACCTGGATGAAAGGACCTTCCGGCTTTGCTGTCAGCTCTTTCTCCAACACTCAGAGACCATCCAGGATGGCTGGAGTTGGGAGCAGATCAAGGTGAAGTGAAGAGTAACTACACAAATCTGGGCCTACTTGTTCTCCTTGGAGGATCAGAATGAAAGAAAAAAGTTTGAATCTCACAGAACATGTCAAGAAAGAAAGAGTTTTATTTTGAAGATGGGGAAAATTAAGCATATTTCTGTAACTTGACATTAATGACGATGTTATTCTTTTGCAATTTTCTGACTACTTTTTAGGTTCTCATTGCTGTAATGTTTAAAATACTGTAATACAACTTTGTTGACATTTCCTGACATTACCTTACATTGTCCAAAGATAACGGAGGAACATAAAAACAAGCTTTGTTTGAATGAGTAGTTTCATCCAAAAAGGCAAATTAAAAAACAAATGCTCAAATGCACTCACCCTCAAGTCATTCAAGTTGTAGATGAGTTTCTTCCTCACAACAGATTTGGAGAAATTTAGCACTACATCTCTTGCTCACCAACGGATGCTCTGCGGTGAATGGGTGCCGTCAGAACAAGAGTCCAAACAGCTGATAACAACATCACAATAATCCACACAACTCTAGTCCAGTAGTTAATGTCTTATGAAGTTAAAGGTCCTTCAAGGTGTTTTAATTTGAAACTGTCGCTTCTGGCCAAAATGTGAGCCCATGATAATCCATAATAACACTTTATCCAGTGAAAAAGACCATCCTCTGTCGTCATTAAAATCTACTGACGTTTTTCTTTAGAAGTATTCTGAACTGATTTTGCCTAGAAACAGTGCTTGAAGTATGCATATTTCTATTCCGATTCAGATGAGATTTTTTTTTTACTGGAAAAAGAAATATTATGGATAGAAAGCTCCTATTATAGGTCAGAAGCAAGGTTTTGAAGTTAAAAACGTCTTAGTAGTGGATTTGTTTCTTACAAATATGCAGCTTTCCATTTCACAAGGTGTTAATTGATGGACTGGACTGGAGTGATGTAGATGACTTCTGGATCATTGTGATGTTTTTATCAGCTGTTTGGACTCTGACTATACTGACGGCACCCATTCACCGCAGAGGATCCATTGACAAGCAAGTGATGTAATGATGTATTTCTCCAAAATGAAATAAACATGTCTATTGGATGACCTGAGGGTGAAATACATTTTCAGCAATTTTGCATTTTGGTGCAAACCAAAATATTAGAATCAGAATTGGAATACAATGTATCGGTAAAATGTGACCAACGTATTTTTGACAGATTTTGTACTTTGTTTCAGGACACTGATGAAGGCTTCATGAAGAAGACTGTTCTAATCCCTGTAAAACCAAGTGTTTTACACAAACAACATGAGTGTTTCATGCAAGATGAAAACATGGTGGCAGATGACATCCAGGTAAGATGAGTATCACTTTTACTATTTACTACTTACTAAATAAATATTAACCTTTATTGATCAAGTCATGCCGCAGCATTTCATTTTACCCATTTTGGTCATAAAAGTGTGTACTGTCTCTGAGCCAGGAGTGGTTCATGGTAGAATTCGCTAGTCCATTTATAAACCCTAACAAAATAGGCCACCAAAAATGAAGTGTTTCCCCACATACTGGATCAATTACCTGAAGGAAACACTTTAACTAAATCCTGCACTTTATAACCATCCCGGTTTAGCTTTGGAAAAACTTGCTAATGTTGGCGTACGATTTTATGTGACTGTTAAGATGTTTATGCTCTTTTGTCCATCAGGGTTTTACACACTCAGTTGTTTATCTTTGTCTGCACACTATATGCACTCTCCATTTGGGTAAAAATTCTTGTGCGTGACATATTTAAACTTTAAAGAGTATGTTCACTTGATTTGAAAAAAAAAAAAAATAAATAAAAACAATCTTTAAAGGTAGCATGAGCAAAATATTTAGATTCGTATACCAGTCTAAATGATCTCCTCCAAAATGGGAGTTGTGCCTTGTGGCTGATTTTTCTTTACCTCAACTCTCAGCCCATTTCATTAGTAAGCCCTTCCGGCTGATTGCAAATGACTCGACTTCTTGCATATTTACATTCAGCTCACACACACTAGGGAAGACTCGACACATTCTCCTGTCACGAAGGAGATTTTGCCATATTTCATTGCTATTCGAAAGCAGTTTTTGTTTTTATTAAGTAACTAATTATAATGCAATCCATCCTGGTCCTTTGCAAGAAATATTTAAGGACATTTACTATATATCTTTATATATGTGCTGTATTTGCTGTAGTCTATACAAGAGTTTTATATTATATTCATCATGGAAGTATCTTAAGTTGTATATTTTCAGTAAAACTTTCCTGTAAAATGTCCCAGTAAAATTTCTTTCATTATGGTAATGAGAATTTGGAAGGGAAAATGTGCCTAAACCTCAAACAAAAAATCTTAATGGGAAAAAATAGGTTCTTGTGTTTATTGTTGTGTAATTTATCAACTGCAGATGAATTACTAATAGAGCAAAAGGCCAGTTTTGTCTGCAGTGATACCAACTCAACATCAGCATCTCCTTTGTTCACTCCCCAACATTCAAAGTCTTGCGTGCAGTCGTGCCACAGCACACGTCACCTGACATGCCCTGCATAAAAGAACATTTAGAAAACTTGACCTTGGTAAAGACTGTTCACCAGCAAGCAGTAGCTTGCAGGCTACAAGAAAGCCTCTTTTTTTCCCCCATTGTTGAGGAAAGGAAGAAAAAAAAAATCCAGAAAGATCTGTGGAAGATTAGAGAAGCCAGGACTGCTTTTTTCTTTTTTGTGGCATCCTGTTTTGAGTGGTGGAATTCTTTTAGAGAGTGAATAAATGCCTCACTCAACAAAAATCTATCAGGGTTAACCCTTTCAGTGCCACACACCTGACTCTGTGGCGCTGTGCTCAATGTTACTCTTTGTCTATGAGCACCTGTACATGAAGGGGTCATTACTTCAGTAAACAAGAAAAGCCATCCTTATAGTGTCTTCTTTGTTTGTAGGCAGTAGAATGTGCTTCTCAACTGCTTCCATACTCTCAGTACAGTTAAAAAATTATGTAAATATATATATATTGTAATGTGTACATCTAAAATATACATATAAATACTTATATATTTACACACACACTCTGTACACATTATAATATATATATATATATATATATATATATATATATAAATCAAAACCAAGATGTGTGTGTGTGTGTATATAAACACAAAACATTTTTCTTAAATATTATACATGCATGTATGCGTATTTATATATAACTAATAAATAAATATATATATATATACACATGCATGTATAATATTTAAGAAAAATATGTTGTGTTTATATATATATATATATATATATATATATAATTTATTTATGTATGATATCATTTGTATGAATATAAATATATACATAAAAATGTATACACACATTTATTATGTAAACAATATATATATATATATATATATATATATATATATATCAAATATTAATTTAGATGCGTGAATATATATCACTTTACTATGGAGGGCCAAATTGCTCAAAAGTAAATCATTAAATAAATATAGAAAATTGTTTAAAAAAATCTATACAGTACATGCATGTTAAATAAATAAATACATTAATTCATCTCAAGTATTAACAATGGAATCCATACTTTATTTATTTATTTATTTACGTACCAACAAACAAACCCTGAAAATGAAATGCAGAGGAAATAATTTATTAATTATTTAATAAATTTAATCAATCAATCAATCAATCAATAACTGTTGAAATACATAAATGAATTGTTAAATAAATAATATTATCAATATTAATATTTTATTTAAGTATTCACTTATTTAATGATGTATTTAGTGATTTATGTATTTCAACATTTATTAAATGATATCATTTTGAGAAATGTGGCCCTCCATACCTTATCGTTTTAGTTGGGTTTGTTTTTCACTGCAAGTCACGACTACATGGTTAGATGCATTTTATTATTTGCTGCCAGCATTGTTTTTCTTTTTTAGAACAGGCTCTTTTTTGGTCTCGCTCAACCACTAGAGTGCTGCTATATAACCACAGTTAAGGAAACAGCCTTTATTTGTTCCCCAAGAGATGCATGCAGAAGCAAAAGGTATTTTAATCCTTTAAGTGCGAAGAATGTAAACGGAATTACTAGGATAATTAAACCCATAATTAGGGCTTATTTAGGTTAATGAAAGAGCCCATCCTTCATCATCCTCTGAAATTACCCAGACAAGCGCTGGTATTCAGGTAAGCGAAGGGAACATCTTCTACTCTGCCGTTGCGCGTCCAGTATTGATCTTCCTTTTGACAGTGAAAAACGGAGCGCGTATAAAGTGTATACCTGAGCTCATGGCTCTGTTAGATCTCTTTAGACGATGCTATTTAAAGCGTGTGCTGCAACGTGCCACGCAGCCCTTTGCTTTGCTGGCGTGTTTGTGGAGCTGAACAGGTGCCGTCGTTTAGCGATCGCACCGTTACGTCTGTACACCTGCTTGAACGTAAACACGGCAGCGTTTGAATGACAACAAACGGTGGCGGATGCCAGAAGTTGTTGCTAGAAACACATTTGAAAGTTAATAAACGCCCCTTTTTGAACTTGACCTTTTGAAATTTTTAAGCGGTGCACGATCAGCAGCTGAACTTTTGTCCTTTATTTGAATTCCAAATGCAGTCGAAGAGTCAGTTATGCAAAGGTTGAATGAGAGCTGTGAATATTCGTTTTGCTAAACGAGTTCCTGCCACGGCAGACCCGAAATTTAATGCGTTTTCTGCTGGCATGTTTGCGCTCTCTTTTAACTCATCATCCCACACATTATTTTACAGCCTCTAGGTGAGATATTTTACCTTTCAGCGCCTGTACTGTTTGGAAAAAGCATGACGTCATTGTTTATTTGACCTGCCTTCCCTCTTTCCAAACCTTTTCATTCCTGACAGACGTCGGATGTGAAACAGTAGTAGACTGCGCTTGTATGGGAGGGTGGAGATGTTATCGGTGGAGGCATGGATGCGTGAACAATCCTTGAGCCTGCATTGAAGCTGCCAGGGATCCAGCCACCGCCGCTGCAGATCCAACTTGTTGCTCAGACACTATCGCTAATTAAACCTGCACGTATCAGTGTGGGCCGCAAAAGGCCATAGTGATGTCATAGTGCCTCACAGCCTCCACCGTGTGACAGAAATCACATCACAGGTGCCATTTAGGAGTGCTAATTTAGGACTTCTTAAAATGATGAAATAGTATTATTATAAGCTATTCTTGTGTGAAGAAGAAGCCTACAAACTAATAACAAAAGCTAGCTACACTAATGGGGGCAATATTGTTTAAATGTACATCAAATATATTAGTTTAATTCTAGTAATTATCACTTTTTATTTTATTCATATATATATAAAATATGGATAGATAAATATAGATATTACACTTGTATTATTAATCTGACCTTGAATATTTTGATAATATTTATTTATTATTGGTAGAGTTATTTATATTTAAGTGTGTGTATAAAACAATGCTATTATAATTTTTTAATTATTATTACAATTTTAGAATTAGTTGTTTTGTTGTTGTTTTTTACAGATATTTTAAATAAAATATATTGCCCTCTTGTATTGCATAAATTATATAATAATAATAATAATAATATTTGGTAACAATAATATATTAATATATTGTTATTGTTAGCGATACACTGCATTTTATTGGTAGTAATAATAATAAATATTATAATATGTTATAGTATGTTGGTAAATATAATGATATCAGTGTTATTATTATTATTAATAATAATAATAATATTTATTATTCTAATTATTTACTACTACTCCTAATAAAATGTATCATATTTTTTCACCCCATATAGCTTCAATTTAATTTACTGTTATTAATTAATTGAAAAAAATGTATATATATATTTATTTATATTTTATTTATAATTTCATATATATATATGTGTGTGTATCTATCTGTCTATAATATATGCATAGATAATATATGAAAAAGTATTATTATTATTATTTTCATTGTCGTTGTTATTGTTAAAATATTTCACCCATATGGCTTCAATGTAGATCTTAAATCATACTTCCCATATGGTAACACTTTATAATAACTACACACTATGAATCATTAGTTAAGCATTAGTAAATAGTCAGTTCATCCTTTATAAAGCATTGTTCCAACATTAATAGTCATTATTAAGCAGTTCATAAATATAGCTATAAATGCCTTGTTCTTGAATTATAAGCATATCTAAATGTACAAAGGAGATTTAAAGTCTCAGTTATCTTCCTAACAGAACAAATAAACAAACAACAGAGGGATACAGAACTATTAATTTCAAGATGCAAAAAAATATAAAACTGTACACTTTATTTTTTTTTTCTATGAAATTGAAGGTTTGTTTTTTATTTATCAAGTGTACAATTAAATTTTTTACATCTTGAAAAAGAAAATATGTCTGTGTTCTGTATCCCTCTGTGTTGTGTTTGTTTAACTCTTCTGTTTAGAATATAAATTAGTCTTTACATCTGCTTTAGAAATGCTTTTCAAGCTGTAGTCTGTCTGGCAGCTACCTAATGCTTTATAACTACCTGACTTAATCATGAATTACAGCAGGAACATGTGTTATTAAAGCATTTATTAACACACTGAACAACTATTTTCATATGTCTAAATAATAAGATTTATTAATGCAAATTTAAATAATTTATTAACAATTTACTTAGACTTTCTAAATGGTCTTATTAAACACTGACAACTCCTAAATAACTGATTTGTAAATAACATAATCATGTAAAAATGATAAACTGATCATTAATAAAGTATGACAATTATTAAACATTATATATATGCTCAAGAACAAGGCGTTTACAGATGCGCTTGTAAACAGTTTACTAATGCATAATAATGTTGGAACAATGGTTTAAAGGCTTACTAATGCTTTACTAATCATTCAGTCAAATCAAAGTGTTACCATTCTTTCCTTTATTGATTTTTATCATCTTTACAACTGATTTACTAAAACAAATATGACTTTCCAAATTGTTACATAAAATGGCAACATAACCTTGTGTTGTGTTACATGGCCACTGGCCAATAAAAGTAGCTTGTTAGTGGTGAAGCTACACTGTGATGTAGTCTGTGATGTCTACATAGTGTAGTTACAGGTCAAGTCAAGTCACTTTTATTTATATAGCGCTTTTAACAATACAGATTGTAGCAAAGCTCTGAACATTATCAAATAAGAGAACAGAGTGATGGTAATGTATAATGACGAGATTAAACTTTATTTATCAAATGCAGA
>JAUCMS010000073.1:116934-140378 GCA_032357445.1 Enteromius radiatus
GGGCATTTTTTCCCCTTACCTAAGCTACATACCTTCTATGTACATATCAGACAACAATTTAAAATATTCTCTCTATGCATTCTATGGCACCTTTTAATAAAAACAAAAACCTGTTTTTCAGGATTCGGTGATGAATTGAAAGTTTAAAATAACAGCATTTATTTGAAATATAATCTTCTTTAACATTATAGATGTCTTTACTGTCACGTTTCATCAATTAAATGCATTTTTGCTGAATTTAAAAGTTTATTTCTTTAAAAGACTTTGAGAAGTACAACAATGAGAAGTGTACATTTCTTTTGATTTCTGTGGATTGTAATAATATCTAAATAAGAGTTTAGAACAACAGGATATTAAGTGATGATAGAATATTCATTGTTGAGTGACTTAATTCTCAAATTTAATATGTTGTCTCAAAATTTACCTTGATAATCATTTATAGCAATTTTTGTTGCATATATGTCTGTATTTTTGATATTGAATGGCGTGAGTTTCTCTCTCTCCCACTTTCTACCCGTTTCTCTCTGTCTTGTTTTCTAGGCAAACGTTGAGGATGAAACGGCTGGAGTTCAGGCAGTATGTGAAAATCACGCTGTGCTGCGCTATGAATACCACGTTCTGTATTCTTGCAGCTATCAGATCCCCGTCCTCTATTTCAGAGCCTCCACGTTAGGTACACGACAATCTCCCTCACTGCATTTCTATCATTAAACCGCACGGCCTTGTTTATATGCTGTCTGCTTCCCTTATCAGTGTGTGTATTTCAGAACCTTCGGTGTTCTGCTTTCTCAAAGTCTGGTTTTATGTGCAAAAACAGACTCAACATTTACACTGAGATCCCATCTCGACAGGAGTGTTTGAGTTTTGAGAAAGCAGACAGCGCGGCGACTTGCATCTGTGCTCAACAAAGTTTGACTTTGTGCTGCAAATACATTAATAACCGGCATGTAAACATTTTCGGAGCTGTTATTGAGCGAGTTAACAAATACGCGCATGTATGCGTGATCCATTTGAAAGTGATCACTCAAACGGGCTGTAATCAGAAAAACTCATTCTCCATCACAGATGGGCGACCCCTGTCTCTGGAGGAGGTGTGGAGCAATGTTCATCCGAACTATAGACAGAGACTACAGCAGGGACCCTGGGACACTCTGACCCAACAGGTAACCTGTGTGACATCATGAATTTGTTGAAAAGTTTTCATATTGTTTCTGAGGTGTCACTCTAGTCAAAGCTGCAGATGGAATGTACACAAACCAAAAATGCGAAGGCGCATTACAGATGGCAGTTGCTTTCTCAAAATCATGCTCTGTTGTGATTGGTTGGCTTTGCAGTTGCTAAGACTTTTTATTGGTGCATCATTATATAGAATGGTGCCACAATATCTGATCCCAAAAATTAAAGTGCCGCTATTATGGTTTATGAAAGGTTAATATTTTGGTTTAGGGAGTCACAAACAACAGGTTGACATGCATGCAAGGTCAAAAACACTTCATTTTGACCTCTTTTGTTCAATGATTCCCAAACAATTCATTATTCCAATCAAGTGATTGGTCGATTTTAATTTAAATCAATGTTTGTGAGCTTTTAATGCTCAAAAATCCATAATAGGGGCACTTTAAGTATTTGTAATTAGTAGTGCTGTCATGTGATTAATTATATATATATATATATATATATAATTTTTTTTTACATGTATATGCACTTCTGTATTTATATTATATTATATATAAATATAAAACATTTATTTTTCTTAAATATATACATGCATGCATTTGTATTTATATATGCGTAATATATATACACAGTGCACACTTTTATATTGGATGCGATTAATCAGTTTACTGCACTAATAATTAGAGTATATTACATTTTAAAATGATCAGGATCAGATTACAGTCATTTATGGAACAAGCTGTGATGTAGATCAAACGTTACTCGCATTGCTGGCATTCCCTCTTTATTGATCTCCTGGAGCGATTGGAAAAACTGACTTTGGCTGTTTGCTGCTGCTCTTCTGCAAGGGATGCAGAGCAGGCGTGATTACAGAGAGATATTAAATGGATAGAGAGAGGGGAATATTAGATGTGGGAAAAAGGCTGATTAGAGTCAATGTAAGATATTAGAGAAGAGGGACAGCAGAAATAGCAGAGGGAGAGACTTGGGAAGGTTTGAGGGTCTCGAGGTTCTCAGGAGATGGAACACGGCCGCATCTGACGCAGGTAAACATAAGTGACTCACATCAAGGCCTTACAAGCAGTGACGCCAATGGACTCTCTCTCTCTTTATCTCTCGCTCGGTCTCTCGCTTTCCTCTGTGTTTTTGCCCTCTTATATCTCTCAGTCTCCTCTTTATCTGCCCAATTTTCTCAAAGCCAAATCGCATTCTTAGCATAACCGATTAGGACAACACAGAACACTTCTCTCTCGAGGACTCAGTAAGGCCCCATACGGTTGGCTGTGAACATGTAGTCGACACGACTTTCATGGATGCTCAAGAAGGCAACACAATGCAATGTGTTAAAAATGTTACATGTGTGCGTGTATATGCATATATACACACAATATATATAAAACAGAAGTGCCTGTTTTAACAGAACAAGACTGAATGCAGTGTTTAGTGTCAACGTTCACAGCAGTTTTGTGTGTATATAGTGATGCGGTCTGTTCTCCCATGAGGCCTGTAGATGAAGTCATGATAATTGACTAACAGAGCTGGAATCGTGCCGCAGTATAGGCACTGCTATTCACAAATAAAATGAAAAAGTCTAACTCTATACCGCTGATGCTAACAGTGAGGTGTCGTCGAGGGAATTTGAAGAGTCAGCACGTCTTTGGTGCTTGAATGGTAAGAGAGCAATGCATCCAGACAGTTGATGTTGTGAATTTTAATGCAGATGGTGACAGTGCATTGAGGTTGTTTTTATTTGCAGAGTAAAAGCCTTTTTTTTTCTCAGGTTTTGGATAACTGGATTAAAACGGTGCCTACTGGCAGCAAAGTTTTTGTTGCAAATGGTGCCATTAGACCTTACAGTCGCCCTCCAACCAATTCAAACACCTAGCTATGAGCACAATGCTCAGTACCTCTTCAAAATTTAATAAAGTTAACACTTATGAACCCAAAAAGAGGAAACATTTGTGCATTATTTACCTTTGAAATAATTTTCTCAGGTTTATTTTAGACTATCCTCCGTTGGTTCATACTGGGTGCTCAAAATATTTTTCTCAGTACCCGTGAGTTAAGATGAATGTATTCTTGTTGCTTTAAGATCTCTTTTCCAAATTTACTTATTGTAACACAACATTTTTGTGGATTTTAGCGACAGTCTAAATGCACAGAAACTAATAAAATCCACAAAATGTTTTGATATCATGAAGATGCTCACATTTGTTTCTCTCTTTCATCATGGAAATTAGTATTTTGCGTGAGGTAAACTTTAACTTACCTCAAGAGGAAACTGAAAGTATTTGCTTCAGCATTATGGACTGTGTTTATTTAAATGAGATATTATCACAGATACACTCAGTGTCTTTATGTGAAAAGTCTTTAGGCGCTCGTGTTCTGGTACAGTTGCTGGTACATCTGCATTCTAGACAGTTTGTGCTTTTCATCAGTATTTTAGTGACTTTTACAGCAATTTATGTACGTAACTTCTGAGCCAGTCTTTTGGCACATGCTCAGTTAGCTATCCATCAATTCTATTTTTAAGACGTTATAAACAAAATATACTTGTGATACAGTGTGTAATGTAAATATGTTTAAAATGATCATTTACGTTACATTTATTCATTTAGCAGAAATTATTTTATAAATTAAAAGAATGAAAAGTATAGAAGACATAGAGAGCTAGTGTTAGAGGGTTGTTATTTATTTAAATTATAATAATCTTTAAAGAACAAACTGAGACAGCCTAATCCAGAAGAACTGTGACAACGTCATCACGCTGTCCACTTTTGAACACTTGCAGAGGTAGTCAAAAATTGCATTTTTCAAACACGATAAACATTTAAGTCAATAATAAAAAAAATGGATACTAATGGTAGTGAGAGGAAACCAGGTAAACGTCATGATCCTGCACGCATGGACTTACGCTTGAAATAAACATCAACTGCGTATAATACTTCTCTCTTAAATGTCCATTGAGCTCATCGGGCCTCCAAAACCTGCATCGACAGATCATCATTAGAAGTTCAGTGCTGCTTTCTGTCTAATATGATACTGTGTGGATTATTATTATTTAAATATAATAATATATTTTGGTCATTGCTACAAATATACCCAAGTGACATTAGACTGGTTTTATGGTCCACGGTCAAATATTTTTAATACTCATGATCGCACCAGAGCCTGTCGTTTGTACTAGATGTTTATAGGCCTATGTTGTTTATAACAATAAATAAGATTTCTATATTGTTCTGCTCTGAATACTTAAATAACAACTTAATTTTTTTTCCCCTTTTTTATCATCCATGCAGTAAAAATGTCCCCAAAATATGGTTTAGATTCACTCACTTGGTTTTTGGTTTAATGATCACCAGATCTGCATCTCCTGCTCTCAGTCCAGTTCTTCATCTCCGTGGAAACGTAGTAAAGACTGAATTGATAGTAAATCCATCCGTCAAACATCCAGGATTCTTGTTGTGTTACAGCCTGCGATCTCTTTTCCAGATTGACTGTTTACATCGTCAAAATTCATGTACACGTCGTCATCAGCCCTTCGTCCATCATCTTGTTGCATTTTGCAGGTTGTAGTTACCCTTTTTTAGTAATGCTCACTAGTTTTTCTCATGGAGTGGACCGTGTTGTGGTCCTCATCAGCGTTTGTGTGGCCAGAAAGGAGCTTCATTCAACAAATTCTTGGTTTGTTGAATGAGGTTTAATTGCATATATTATCACACAATCACTTCCCTCAGGTATGAACTGCTAATATATTTCCTCAAAAACATAATGACTATTAATAAGCATGTGAAAAAACACAATCATTTCCACAGTTTCCATGTTCATTTGACAAGCCATCAGGGGCTTGTTTTTATTTAAAAGCAGGCGTTGAAACCTTTACAATAGTCTACTGTATGCATTCTTCTAATTATAAGTAACTTTTTAACTAATTGTTAACTAATTCTCATTTATTTGCAGCTATATGTCTACTAACTCTCACAGTTAGTTTAGGGTTAGTAGAATAAGTTGACTTATACTTGCAAAATTTCTGATAGTATATTGTATGTTGTGGATCCATCAAACTAAAGTGTTAGAAGATATTAAGCAGACAGTCTATTAATACTCTAATGGCTGCTAGTTGACGTGTAGTTGCAAAGTTACTTACTGTTAGTAAATGTCTATAGTGGATGATCCAAATAAAGCATTACCAAAACTTGCAATCTCTGATGAGCTTCGGGTTGTTGCATGCTCTTCCTTCATTGTGATTATTTAATGACTTGTAGGGTTGACTTTAAGGGGTCATGTGATGCAATTTCCCTTTTCCTTTTCTTTAGTGTGTTATGTAGCATGTACAAGATCTGCAGAGTTACAAAGTCTAACACAAAAGGATTTATTCATCCAAAAGAGAAGGCTGAAACACGCCCCCACATGTCTACATCACAAAGTGGGAATATCTGCATATTGCAGCCCAAATGTTCATGCAAAGAAAGAAGGCATGGTTTTCAGTAACCGCAGCATGTCAGGAAGATTTTTGTGGGTAAGCAAAAGCACTTTATTTGGCCTTGTGAAAGTAGATGCTGTTAGGAATCATTAGGATTACTTGCAACAGAACAGCACAACCCTGATGTTCGCATTCGTGCAACAGTTTTGTGAAGCAAGGAGAGTATCTTGCATCTCGGACCTGTCTGGGACTCTGTATTTGCACTCAGACTTGGTCATTGGACTCGCCAAATGTTCTCCAGCAATATTTTTTTTTTCTCCTTCAAACAAAACCACACTTACATGTCGCACCTAAAAATGCGTGGAAAACGCTAGGCTTTCTGTATCTCTGCAAAGCAACTAGTACTGTACTAGCCTGCGCTCTCTGCTTGCGCTCTTGTGGCATCTGCGGTTGCTAAGCAACCATGACCCACGCTCTCCATGAAGACGTTTTAGCAAAGGATAAATGGATTTCTAGCACTAAAGATCCCTTGCAGTAGCTCTGCTACTAAATGTATTTGGAAAAAAAATGGCTATCCTTGTACAGCTATGATCAGCTGTTTCTCTATCTCGGCTGAGCTTTCAGTGTTGTTACGGGAAAGGATGAAGCTGATTGGTTGGTTATTGTCACATGACCCCCGGTAAACTTGCTGTTCTGAAAAGTTAGGTGTTTCTAATTAAATTTTCTGTTTTATTAACCTCTACACCTACCCCAGCCCTTTACAATAATGAAATACTAAATATTGTTGTATAGTGTGATGCTGCATTTATGTGCGCATGCCCAGTAGCGCCAAAACGTATCCATTCTAATTTGTTTCAGATTATTTTTATTATACATTCAATAAAATTCAAATACAACAAATACAAAACAATTTCAAATGCTAGGGGGAGATATAAACAATTTCACAGGAAACCATTGAAGAATGCACACAAGCTTTTTGTTTCTTTGAGGGCAATATGCACTCAATATAAAGCTTCACTTCATTTTTAAGTGTTATAAAACATGGAAACATGTTATAAACTTTTGAGAATTTACATTTATGCAATTTTAAATAAGCATCTAGTTTGGAGACTACTGCTTTTTGATCATTACAAATAATAATGCAAAATGATGTTCTTATGCTGTCTCTCGCATCAAATAATTTATCAATAGTTAAGTATGTGGTCTTGAAGAGGATCCTTTTTTTTCTCTCTTATTTGGACTCCGTCTTGACTTGGACTCGAACGTCTTTGGACTCGGACTCAACTAGTCTAGTCTTGGACTCGACAAAGCTTGACTTGACTACAGCTAGGAAGGCTATCTCTAAAATCAGTTTTGTGTCATCAAAATGCCCACAAACTAACACTAGTTTCTCTGTGACAGCTGTGTTCCTCATCTGTGTTTGTGTGATCAGTATTTATGCAGAAAGGAACTGGATTTCGGGAAATTTTATCAACTATTTATGCATAAAGGAACTCTTCAGGAACTTCAACTCACCACAGAAAGACACTGACTGTGGATTGTGTTCATTTAATTGAGATTTAAATGCATTTATTATTCTAACTTTAATCAGACAAGGGACAAAATTAAGTCAAGTTGTACCAATGTAGCTGACTGAATTTAATCTTAAAGGGATATTTCACTCAAAAAAGGAAATTAGATGATTTACTCACCCTCAAGCTATCCTTTATTTTTTTTTAGGATGAATACAATCAGAGTACAATTAATGAATGTAATATTATATAACAGCACACAGGCTGGATTTACATGTAATTGATTTTTTTCTTGATGTATATATTATATCAGGTTATGGAAATGTAATTGATTTGTAGATATGTTTCCTTGTTGATTCGAGAGGAAAGCTTAGCACTTGTTGTATTCTATTCAGCCACTGTTCTTTGCCTGTGCTTCAAACCTCTTCCTAAGTATGACTTCTTCAAATTTTCCATAATAATCTCGCTGTGATGGTGTAGTCTAGGTTTCTCTGGTGTGGCATCATGGGATAGGACATTCCTCCATCTCTGCTGTGCATGAGTGCCCTCCAGTGTGCGAGACTCACTCGAGAGCAGCAGGGTGCCAATGAAGCCCATGTGTCGCATGGCAGATTTGCTTAAGTCTGCCTCGTAATTTTCTTTTTAATTTATCCAAAGCTTTGAGCGTAATTGAATTTGGGTAGTGAAAAGTATCATGTGACTAGTTAACATTGAGTTAAGATGGAAAAACACATGTTGTGGCATTGGTTTAATGGCTGTGTTACAGCGTGTGACAGTGAGAACCTGTTCCTAATAAAAAATGAGGTCAGAATAGACATTAACAAAGAGCTGAACGATCTCTCTCTGTGTGTGTGTGTGTGTGTGTGTGTTTGTGTGTGTGTGTAGGAACATCCTTTACTGGGCCAACCGTTTTTCATGCTTCATCCATGTCGCACTGAGGAGTTTATGAAACCTGCTCTGGATTTGGCACAAGCTGAAAACAAGTGAGTTTCTCGCTGCTGCAGCTTTAGTCGTCATGCATTATATGAAATGAATATTCTGGGTTCAGTGCATGTTTACATTTACATTTATCACACGTTATTTTCCAAAAAGTGCGTTGCATTCAAGAAACAGAAAGTCACTCGTTGCCTGGGAATCAAACCTTTAACCTTGGTGTTGCTTGTGTCATGCATGCTCTGCTGTTTAAGCTCGGTTAACACATCTAACGCATGTTGTTGATTACCATGAAAAAGATATATTTTGACTCCTTACTTCTAGTGGAATCCTAGTAAGCAATCACACAGCACAGTGAATAAATGTTTAAGAAATGCAAGTACAGACAATATGCAACTACTGTGAAAATTTGAACATATGATTTAAACATTACTATGTTGACCAACAAAAAAACATGGTGGATTTCGGTGGGTAGGATTTGGCAGAAATTATGTATAAATATATGAAATGTTAAAATAACTGACTGACTGACTGAGTGCCAAGGGAGCAGTTGGGGGAACGGTGTCTTGCTCAAGGGTCTCACCTCAGTCGTGGTATTGAAGGTGGAGAGAGTGCTGGGAATTCACTCCCACCGTCTACAATCCCTGCCGGACCTGGGACTCGAACCCACGACACAAGTCCAACTCCTTATCCATTAGGCCACGACTGCCCCTTGTGGGTCAAATTCTTCACAGCTGGTCAATGTGGAACATAGGTGGGAATTATGCAAATGTATTCCGCTTTGATGTGTAGTCATCACAGAAATGGGATTTGAATTATTAACGACTCTTTTAGGCTGTATAGAGTCAGTTCTTTACTTTGGGAGACAATAACTTTACCTTTATTTATCATGCACTTTCGGATTTACAACTTGGCACATTCAGCTACATTGCATGAAATGCAATATTGGAAATGGCATAATAGGGGCAATTTTAAATGAGGAATGAGGAATGAATCAACGCTATTTTCTGAGGCAATCAACATCATATTTTTAATACAAGCTATTTAATCTAGAAATCTTTTATCATCTCATTGTGTTATATCTGTCTCATTTAGCTCTGAATGTTAATTATCAGATCTGGCATATCTAGTGAGATCTGACTAGATATAATCATTTCTTAATTTGCTGCATTGCAGTATGGGTAGATGCTCTGATTCTCATCTGTTCTCAGGAGGGTGAACTACATCGTGACTTGGCTCAGTGTTGTTGGACCCGTCGTTGGACTGGACGTCCCTTTGAGCTACAGCACCGAGGTGCCTGCTCCTGACTGAAGTGCCTCTGATTTGTCCTCCTGTGATCTTCATGTCTGTCTCAGACTCCACAGACCCAGAGGACGTTCAGAGGACATGCCGAGGGTTTCCGAGGGGCCAAAGACACATGAGAAGTCTTGTTTGCAATGCTTGAGCATTCAAGACACCAAGTCTTAAAGTTCACAAGTTAGCTCAAGAATGCTCTTGACACTGAAGATTGGAGTAACGATGCTGAAAATTCAGCTGCGCATCACAGGAATAAATTTCAATTTGTAAGAATATATATCACTATTTCATAATATAACTGTATTTTTAATCAAATAAATACAGCCTTGGTGAGAAGAAGAGACTCGTTTAAAAAAAAGAATAATCATTTTTGACTGAAATCTAGAGTAAAGGTAGAGTACACAAAATATTGTATACTGTAATTAATTTTTTGGATCACCATCCATATTATCTGACATCTAATCACTGAAGCGCACATGAGAACCCAGTTGCATTTTTTCAGAGAATGCACGTACGCAACATGAATTCGTTGTACATGGGATTTGTTCAGAATATACAGGGATTTGTTCAGAAAATGTACAGTATGTGACATTGACATTAAATTAAAAAGGCAAACAATAGTTTTCTCTGCTGCTGTTTCTTTTTTTGCACTTCGAAGGCATTGTAAAAATCATCAGAGCAGCTGTTTGTGCAGGCATACGGAGGATTGCTATTCAAACATAGTCTGGAAGTCTTTGTCTTCAGCTGCGTAGGTGTGTGTGTGACTCAAAATGTTTTCCCTCACTGGCCGGGAATTGTGAAGCATGCGGCTGCGTTTGGCCTATTTTTGACATTTCAGAGGCCTGAAATCGAAGCCCAACATGATTGGGGTATAACCTTGCATCTAATAAGCAAAGTAAATAGTCTAATATATTTTTTGTTGTGTCTCCCTGCAGTCTGACATTTCTCTTCATTACTCATCCAAGTAGCGTGCCGTGCCAGTACACGGTTTAAAAGTTGAATGGAATCAAATCCCTCTGAAATCCTGACCGTCTGATGTGAAGTCTGAAACGGAGGAGCTGAGTTTAGAGTCCGGAGTTTGAGAGAAGACGGTGAAAGTCCTCAGTCAGCATGTCTAAATGGGGCGCGCGTCTCTCAGGGGACTGTATCAGTGTTGGTAAGGAGGTCAGCCTCCTACCCGAAGCATCTCGCTCTAATGGACAGACAGGAATGATGGAGAGGAGAGAGAGAAACTCATAGATGGAGCACAGTAGGGAAATGTTACCTGCTTCGTAAACAGGGCCATTCTTAAAGGTTTAGGTCACCCAGACATGAATTAAGGACTGTCAAGCTCAATTATAGTGTGAAAATCTTTCCAAATCTGTGCACTTGAGATTAGCATGTCCAATGCTGTTTGGTTTCATTTGTCTTGAATGTTTTGGAATGCTACTATAAAGTTGTTATTATAATTATTATTTTTTTTGATTATGTGAAAGTTACAGAAGCATAATGAGAACACAATTTTTTATGTTCTCTGAAGGTCTGAAGAAAGCGTTACTTTTGAATGTTCTAAACGTTCTGAAACCAGTAATAAGTACAGTTCAAACAAGGTCTGACAAACATCAAACTAACATGTTTCAAGTTACATAAACGATGTATATAAGACATAAGTAGCTAATGTTTTTGTGCTGATATTTTGAGACTAGAAACTTTGGATGAACATTCTGTTAATGTTATGTAGCATTGGTAGAATATTCGAGAAATAATAAAATAATGTTACTTTTGAATGTTCTCTGAACGTTCGGTAGTAACGTTTAATAAAAGACGAATATACATGAAAACAGTGTGAACCATCTTTCAACTATCTTCTTTAGCATTTCTTGGAAGCAGGAAAGGAGTATAAAATGGAATGATCGTGAGAAAATGGTAATGCCTAATTCATTTAATGGAATGGTTCACAAAAAAATAAATAAATTAAAATGTCGCATTCTTGTTGTTTCAAAACCATATAATTTACTTTCTTCTATAGGGATGTTTTTCCAGAATGTCTATTCAATTAAAATGATTAGCGACTGTCAAGCTCCAAATATGGCCCAAAAAAAATCTATAAAATATGAGATATATTTCAGCTCTCCTTAAAGTCATATAATAGCTTGCTGTGAGGAACAAAGAAAAATGTAAGCCATTATTCACTTATTTTTCAGATGTCATTAATTCCAGTCATTTTGCAGGTCAACCGTTTTTATTCTCCACAGAATGCGAATGACTAGCTTAGCTAGCACGCTTCAAAACAGACATGACGGTGAGTAAATGATGACAATATTTTTTATTTTTGGGTGAGCACTTCGTCACATTTACCATCGGCTGTGTGAAGAACGTATAATTGACGTACGCAACATGTATTGAGTAAGTTTTAGACAGACCTCAATATTATTATTATATCCAGAGGAGTTGTTACATTAGAGGAAAGGAAATTAGAATTGCCTTAGAAACAAATACCCATTTATTTTACATGCTTCACTGGAGGTATTGCTTAATGGAGTTTGATAGCTCCTAATGGAGCTGGGGAATTAAATTTGTGAAATGCCACCGTGAGCGTGAACGAGGCGCTGCTGACATCTGTTGGCCAGCGGGAGCGTGTGTTGTTGTAGTTCACACGCCTGTCCACGAGGGGCCGCCATTGACCGAGGCGCAAATATTCAAACCTACAGCGACTACACGAGCACCGGACACTGAAGCCAAAACATTTGGCCTGCGTCCTAAATTCACATCATAAATGTGATATTAGTAAATTTCAGTATGGCAGATAGGGTGGATAATTTTGTTGCAACTCTTAATTGCACATTGGGACAAACCTTATACTGAATTAGATTTCAAGATCTAGTAGTATTTATTTTAAAGGAATACATAGCACAAGCTCATCTTTAAAGCACTTTTCTTCATTAACTTGTCAAGTTTCAAGCGATTAAATATTATTATTTGTTGAAAATGTAAGACAAGATACTTTTTTGAATATCTTGATATCTTATACCGGTGTTGAGTTATATTTATATATATATAAGTCTTTGTTTTTAAATATTTTAAATTACCTTGTATTTTTATAATTTCACAACTTAATGTAAGGTTAAATGATTTTGCCACATTTAGAGATTTTATTAGTTCTTTCCCCTATTGCATATAGTTTTATTTTGATTTATTTTGTTTAGTTTTAGTCATTTTATATATTTACATCAACTTATTTTCAGTTTGCTATTTTCTAATCTAATAATTTTGTTTCAAATTTATTTAAATTACCAGAAACTCTTAATTGTCTTGAAACACTAAATTATTGTTAACAACAAAGCCTAATACAATAAAATTGTAGGTGTTTTAAGTCTGACTGATCATTTTTCTGGTTGCTGTGTGT
The DNA here is from genome assembly GCA_032357445.1 of Enteromius radiatus. NCBI lineage: Eukaryota > Metazoa > Chordata > Actinopteri > Cypriniformes > Cyprinidae > Enteromius > Enteromius radiatus. The sequence continues at coordinate 129,659 of JAUCMS010000073.1, forward strand.
AAAAGTTTAGAGTTTCATGTTAATTTTATCATAATTGTATCTTACAGCATTTACTGACATTTTGTATAAACAGATCCCATCTTTTGCATGCCTACACCAGACTTTCCAACAGGAAAAATAGGTCCGATTTTATTTGCAGGATCAAACCATCTGCATTCTGTGTCCTCTTACATTCTCCATTCTCATGTTGTCAGGTAAGAGAATTTTGTCTGAAATTTTTCCTTCCATGTGCTTTGGCTTGCGTTTTCCAAGCCTCTGTAGAGCAGGAGGATTTATTCATAATTAAATAAACCCTTAATTGGGGTTTTATTGGACCTGTTCACTTCAGTCAATGCCTGAAGCGTGAATCGACTTGTAAATGTATGACATATCTGACATATTTACAGCTCTATCATGCTATTGTAAACTAATACAGCCAGTATGAGGTACTGGTATAAAGTAAATGCATTACTGAGGTAGTAAATGTGATTTAATAGGAAATTAGTTTCTAAAACGCTGGACACTCTCCAAACAATCTGCTCCGACTGATACAGACTGGTGCGACCACCGCTGTTTGTTTTCTTTTTTACACACACACACACAGAGATGCAAATATATGTCCTCTGAGACCTTAGTACATAACCTTTGTGGAAAAAGCTACCGTTTTTGATTATGTGCTATGAAAGACATCAGTGTTTACAAGGTTTCACTGATGCCAGCGATGAATAAACAAAAACATATGGTAGTTTAATGCACCAATTATTATGCTAAGCCAGATTTGACCTTGTCTGAGATAGAGACAGAGATATAAATAAACATTTGATTAAAAAGTTGCTTGATTTATATCTAGTGTCCCTAAAAGGAATTTGAACCAGGGTTATTAAACTAAAACATATATAACTAAATATAACTGAAACTATAATTTTTCAATGGAAATAACATTAATATAATTGTATTTTTAGTTAGTTTTAGTTAAAGTAATTAAGTTGTGTATTTATCATTTGTAGTATTTTGTTTATATATATATATATATATATATATATATATATATATATATAGTGTTGTCAATGTCAGTATCATTACTGTGTATATTTATTATGTGTATATATAAATACACACACACATACTGATATATATTGAACATATTTCAGTGTTTATATGTTTATATATTCATATTCTTATATTTTATATTATATAAATATATTTAAAATTTAAATATAACATATATTCTTAAATATATGCATGCAATTTGTATATATTCTTAATAAATATACATAGTTTACACACATAGCCTACATTATTTAAATAAAAACTTTTATTTTGGCATCTGACATCACTAATATACATATATATTACAGTGAATATATATGAGCACACTATATACAGTATATTCATGAACAATAAGTTAAAATCAAAACAAAAAATAAAAAAAAATTTCATTTGCTTTATATAATTTCTCAGTGATTTTTAGTCAAGTGTATTTTAGTGATTTTTAATAGATTTGCAATGTCAGTAAAACAATCCGAAATCAGTTTCTCACAAACACTGACTCATGTTGGAAGCGTCTAGTCACTGTGCCGGATTTGTTGAGAAAACGACCTTTTGTTTCCTTCGGTTTGAGGCTTTAATCGCATTTTGGCTCTGTCTCATATACCGCCTGAAGAGTTTTGGACAATGTCATTGTTGCCAAGTTAAACAGTGTTTTCTGGGAAAGAACCAAAGATCTGTGAGCTCCAGAACCAGTAGATGGCCTCATATCCCATGGCAGAAGTATACGTCAAGGTAAATTTGACTCTGCTTATGTTTCTCTGAGCACTTATGGTCCATTCCTATAAATAATATTATTAGCGGTGCTTGCTAAGGATATATTTGAACAGAATCTTAACCCTAAGTGTGCTATGCTTGTGCTAGCTTGTGCTATTACTTTTTTTTATGTATGTATGTTATTTTCAGACTTGTGGTTTTCACCTAGCAGACTAAAATCTCCCAAAGAAAGACTGACGTAGTGGCCCGGACCATGATTAGAGCCCAGAATATCATAATTCAGACTTGGAGGTGAGCTCTTTTAACTTGGGCCTTAAAGTAACCACCTAGCAACCACAAAACAGCCTCCTAAATCTACTCAGACTACTCATTAGCATCTGCAAAACAACACACTAAAACAATTCAGTGCATATTAGCAACTAAAACGACTCAATATGCTAAAATGACAAACTAATTGGAATATATTAACAACTGGCTAAACACTTTGAACACTCTTAACTAGCCATTCCAAATTCTCATTTTCTAGATGAGATGATTTGCCTAACAGCGCGCTAAAACCAATCAGAACATCCTAATAGCAGCAAGCTAAAAAAAGAAACGGCAGCTAACGCTTAACAGTATGAAACCACTCTGAAAAACAACTGCATAGCAACAAGACTGAAGACCACTTATAATGTTACAAACATTTTTACATCAAAAACATAATTTATAAGTATGTATTGTTTTTTAACACCCTTTTAAAGAATGCTCTGTTTGAATAGACATTTGCTCTGCGTATCCTTGACGACCGTGTAAACAATAACATCATGCTCGTTGTTGTAGCCATAGATGTTGGTAGATTCCTCATTTGATCGTTCCAAGCACACAGTGATTTAAATAATAAGGGATCTACATATACATATCTATACTTGTACCTGCATGAATGGTCAAGTACATGTAAAGAGATTGTTTCTGAAACGAGGCCAATTCACACCACACAAGACTGTTGGATGTTGCTTGGAGTTGGTTAGAGTTTGTTTTCATTTCTATTACAGTACAACAACCACAGCTTCACCAACAGCCCCTTTTGTTTAATTCACCGTCTTTTCATGTGAATAATGACACACAAATACATTAACAAGAGTGAAATTGGATTGCGAATATACTGTAGGATGAGATTTATGAGATTCTAAAGACAACAGCCAACTTGAGCCAACTAGTCTGTTGACCAGTGCTGGCCTGAAGGGCCCTAGGCGAGATAAAAAAATAAAAGCAATCAGAAGAAAGCACAAAAAAGACAATTTCAAGATATATGCTGCTTGATAAATACGGAAGTAGCACAATCTGAGCGGGTAGCACACAACATCAGAACTTAAGAACAACTTATGAAACATATCAAGCTTAATATTCATATTTATATGTACTCCATATACTCCTTTAATGAGCTTTTATTAGTCCTGCACCACCTGCACTGCAACCCAGTTATGATGGGCTACCCCTCCTTCACATCAAATAAATGTCACTCCCTGATATTTTTGGGATGTAAATGTCATAATCTATTAAGACATTTATTTCATACATAATTCCTTCAATTAGTTTTTACCATGGTTTACCTATAGTAACCGTGTTTTGTGATTTTGACAGTTAATTTTAGCAAAGGATATTTTCATATTATTTTATTTTTTATTTTTTTATGACTTGTAGTTGTGAAAATGATGGTGTTTGTCTGAGTGCCTTAAAACGAAGAAAACGTACTAGTGTAAACTGGTCATGAGATATTTTTACCTTGGCAACCACGTGGATACGCTGATTTCACCTCTAGTTATCACTTCTATCTCTTTCCTCAGAATGACGTCACATTTTGTGTTTGGTACCTCGCTAAGACACGCTAACTCATTGACAACTATGCGAAATCATCATAATAAGTACTGGAATGGCAGTTTTCTGACGAAGAGCGGTCCCACAGAAGTTTAGAAAAGCATTTAACGTCACAGATGATGCAAGTCTGACAGCGCACCTTTTATGCCAGTGTTGCTCTGTGTTTCCCAGGCTCCTATGATCCTAGTCTCTCTTTTTGTTCAATACATGTGTTTCTTATTAGTGTCCAAACCCTCAGAGCGCAGCTTAGGGTTTTTAATATACCCGCTGAAAGATGTTACATCCAGAGGAAAAACCTGAGAGGGAAAATGAGGTCTGTAATACCTGGAGAAACTCTTCAGCTAGCACACGTAGCGCTGAAAGTAGGCTATGTCAAGACTATTCATCCGTCAAAAAAGTTGTATAGCAGCTAGTTCAGGCTAACAACAGAACTATTTTGACATTTGATGTCAATGGATTGGTTTTAAATGTAAAGTGGAGGCTTTTACGCGAATGGGTTTGTCTTCTTTATTCTAGTTTCCTCAACACTGCATCCCGCGTTGCAAGCTGGTTCTGTTAAAATGCCCCCCTCAGGTTTGGATCATAGTACAGGGAAGTAGTCCCATATGGACGGAATCATACACCAGCGGAGCTGACATACAACCGGATTAACGGTTAGAACTTCGGAAAAGTGCACAAGAAGGACAACACACACACACACACCTGCAGAGAACAGAGACAGCCACTCTGGGTTTTATGGTGTTACTATAGTTACAAAGTTTTACTGTGAAGAGTCATGTGTGATTATTAAATTGTATAATTAAAGTAAATTATAAAAGACTCTAAATTCTAATTGGGTGACCTACATTTAGTGTCATGAACACAAACCCTGTTGTCATGTTGCCTGGCACCTGTAAATAACCCAATGCTGTGGATGGTTTATTCTGATTATATCAAACTGAAGGTTTTGATTCTAAAATCTGATTGGATGGAGCTGCTGCAATGGTGCGTTCAAATCCTCCTGAAGATTTCAAATTTACGAATTAGGAAATTTGATGTGTTCCAATCACTTGGTTTGGACCAAGATGACAATGTACCTTTTCTACGGAAAAACCCCATAGGCCTAAAGAGTTTTTCAGCTGTACATCTGAACACGATTGATTAAAGAAAGCATAACAGTTAGTGCTAGGTAGATTACTAATACTGTGATTACACATTTATCACACTTGAATTAAATAAAATAATATTACAAAAGAAAAGATAGTATATTCCATTCATTGTTATAAACAAAATGACATTGCATCATGGTTTCCCAAACTAGGGTTCATGAAGGAACTGCAAAGCATTTGTGAGTTTAATGCAAAGCTATTAAATCAGAAAACATATTTTAAATAAATAATTCTAAAATAACAGCAAATATTGTTGGTGCTATTTTGTGAATAATACACTTGTAATCAGTGACTGTTTATGATGATTATGTTTTTATTCAGTGCTTTTTTTTATTATTCAGTACTAAATCGAATCCTATGCAACTTTACTTGTAAATAAAAAATAAAAATAATAATTTCAACAAATTTAGTATAGATTTACCACGTGAGTGGAGAAATGGTTTATTCTGATGATCTTTTATCATATTGTATCTCCTGCTTGTAAAGTTCATAGTCTGTTAAAAAATGACACATTTAATTCATTGCATGTATTGAAATATCCCCACATTGGCAGGATTAGGCCTGTGTGGCTCGGTAGTTTGGTTTTCATTTGTGCGAAGTCTCTGTAATGACTCTCGCGTTCAGCTGCTTCCCATTGGGAGGCTGGATATTGCGCTTGTTTCCTTGAAATGTAAGATGCCAGTAGTAAAAATTTATAGGCACTTTCAAAGAGCCTCTGCTCACAAAAACCCCTGATGCTCAAGAGATGAGTGAGTTAAAAACAAGCATGTGCGTATGGTCATGTGTGCATCATGCTACGCTTAGCATGTAACTTCTTACGACTTTCCTGTATAAATTTCTCCATCTTTAAAACCTATGCATACTCGGCATCCTTCAAGGGGTCATATCATGCCTTTTTACGAAGTCTTGATTTGGGTTTTGAGTTGTGCTAGAATAGATTTTAATGCTCTAAAAATGCACATAGTTTGCATTATTGCAGCACCTCTCTTCCTGTTCCAGTAAAGTCCCTCCTTTTAAATGACAAAATGTGCTATGATTGGTTAACCAGTGCGTTGTGATTGGGGAAACTCATATAGCGGGTTTGATGAAAAATGTGAAAGATTATAGGATAATAGGACCACTTTAACAAAATAAAGTATTCGGGCAAATCATTTGTGTAAATTTGCCCCAAGCTCATATTTCCACATGCATATGCACTTATAGATGTATGCGGCACACTTATTATATGATTGTAACCACACGTTGGTCACAACAAAATGGTGGTGAGCCAGTAAGCAATACCCCAGTAACCACCCAGAAATCCTGCAACCCGCTGTTAAAGTCCTAGCAATGAATTTACACAAGAAAACATGTACTTATAAATCCCTCAACAAGATACAACCGAAATGCAAAGTAAATGTTGCTAGGACTCCTCTGTTACAGTTACACCACAGGGAGAACGAAAATGTCCCCTCTGACGCTCTACCACAGCTGTTGCCTTTTAAAACACTCATTGTGCAAGAGGATATACAACAATTGAAACGCATCCAATGATAACATGCTGGAAACTAGTTTTATGCTGTGGGCACATCCACTGTCAGGGGGAGAATTATCTGAAGGCCAATGCTAACATAGCTGTGTTGCGTTAAGTAATGCCCTGTTTAACTGTTAATAATGATATACTGTCTGCTCGTTATTTCTTTTAGAGCTCCATTCAAGTATCACTGTGTGATTGTGTGACATCGCTGGCAGTTCCTGTGATGAATGTTGCAATACTCTCTTCTAGTGGCACAACACCACTTGCTGATAAACTAGACTTAGACGTTCTCTGAAGTAGGTTTAAACGGCAAAACCTGTGTTCTGAGTGGTTGCCAAGGTGTTACTAAGGTGTTCTTTTGTATTCTAATCCTTCTTTTAATTTCACAATGTTTCAGTTATTACAGTTAATGACAAAAATAATGTTTGGAAATGTAAACTGATATTTCCAACTGACAAAAGATAGAAAGAACCGACTTTTTGTTGGTGAAAATACTAGTGGCCTAAGACTTCCGCCTGATATATCTTAAAAATAAATGGGTTTTATAGTGTGATTTCAATCTTTTGAAGTTTCATAGTTCAACGAAAAGACATCTGTAAACCCAAGAGGATATTTTGAATTGCATTAAATAACCTATAATGTCACATCAAACCCTTAATTAATCTCCTAAGAATCATATCTTCATAGTCTTTATTGGCACCATATGTTATTTACTCTGGGTTCACAGTGGTTTCATGTTTATATATGCTCTGTGCAGTCTACTGTACAAAATAAGAGCATCTTGTTCTCTTTTCTTAGTAATCGACATAAATACCCAGAAATGTTTGGTACTTTAAGTCCATGTTAAGCGAAGAGAGCGAGGGTTGATTGGGTTCTCTGTAAGTGGGGGGCCAAGGGTCACGTACAGCAGCTTGAAATTGTTTTCCAGGATCACTTAACATGCACCCCACAGTCTTCAGTCGGTTAGCCCACTGATGGGCCAAACGCACTGCTCACCAAAGGTGTGCCTGCGGGCACCGTGGGGCACTGTACTGATGATGATGTGTGCCCAGCGCGCCTTCTCATGGAGAGGGTGAACGTGGCCCCAGAGGCCCAGCTGACGCTTCCAGCACAGATCTGCTCATGTGTTGTGTATTATTCAATTATAACTGTTTCATCTGTAGGGGGTTGAGTTATATAACAATACACAGAGAATCTATTCATGGGAACTCACTCTGTAAAAGCTCCTGTTTCCAATTTAGCACAACAAGGGGGTTAACAATCCTCTCGTACTGGTCTAAATGTATTGTTTCTTTTTTCTGAGGTTTCTTGCAGTGCTTTAAGAATGGTTTAGTATGTATCTTTTAATAAATGAGGGATACAGTGTACAAGTTCTTTCAACATCAATGGAACCATAGTGACATGTTTTCTGATTATTAAATGTTTTCACACCCCTTTTGTGTCATACTTTCTGAAAAATGTCTCCCATCAGAACAAATAGGATATTTATTAGTCGAGCAATATTTAACGAGAACACGCAAATGTAATGTGTTGTGGCAGTTGATCTTGAGACAAATCATTTGGCCTCTTCCATCGCTCTTTACGGGAATATTGGGTTTCATCCTGTTTTCAGTAAAAATTCTCTCCAATGGATGGCAGGAACAATGAACACAGTCATTCTTCTTCATCTGATCTCAGTCCATGATCACTGTAGGTAAGTCACGGTGGCCTCAGCAGAGTCTCGGTGGTAATACTAGAAAGCCCTGAATATAATCTAATATTTGATGTCATAAAAGGTCTTTTTAGACATCAATAAGTAGTACATTTATCAGTTCTAATGATTTTCTCTGAGAGGAATAGATAGAATGATGGATGGATGCAATGCTGGATATATAGACAGAAGGATAGAATGATAGATAAATAAATAGATAGATGATTGAACGGTGAATCAGTCTCTATTAGTTTCCAGGATTTTCTTGCATGAAGCTTCTGAAGAGTAGCTGCTACTGTTAAAGATCTGAAACACTTCCCCGCTGCTTTAACAACCTCCAGCGTTCACTTTTAACATCAACTGACGTCTATTGTACATATGAGTGGCCTTAGAAGAAAGCCACCTGTAGCTCTGAAGTCTGCTTTTAAACAGGAGCGCAGAGTTAAAGTATCTTCCCCGCTGATGCGTGCTGCCTCTGAAACCCGTCGAGAGGAGCTTCTGCGCTGATGCATGCTGCAGGAATACGGCTTGAGCTCCTCAGGGCAGGCCCTTGAAGTCATTTGACTGGATACATAAATGTTTAGTGCTTGTTAAGAGCAGATAAAAGTCTTTCCTGCTCGGTGTGAGGACGATACCAAAGGTTGAAGTTTCATGATATGAGTCAGAGACAGATGGAGATGAGTGTGTCGACATGTTGTACGGGAATCCTAAACTCTTAAAAAAATAAAGGTTCTTTATTGGCACTGTTGGTTCCACGAGGAACCTTTCATGTTCATGGAAACTTTCCACAATGTTCTTCATAATAAGAAAAATAATGGTTATTTCTAGAACTTTGAGGAAGCTTTGTGGATGATGGTTTTACCAATCGCTTCTCCAACATCTTTGCTTGCAAAATTTTCCTCATGCAAAGATCCAAATCCATCAGAGGAACTACAAAGATCTTTAGGGTGTGGGAGAACTTCACGTCACAAAATGACAATTATTTGCAGTCCGTCTTGAAATAAAAGTCTTCACAATGGCTAATAGACAAAATCCACACACTTTGATAAGTGATTTACTTCTTTTGCTCATGCTCATACTTCTCATGCACGGTTGAGGTTTTACAGATTCATGATCTCAAATGCTTCCAGAGAAAACAATAATCCCAATAACATCTTCGGCACCTCCTGTGTGAACTGACAGATTTGTGAACGCGTGCAAATGACCCACTAAAAAGTCAAACTGCATTGATATGCGTTCACTTTTTGAACGACTCGACATTGTCATTTTTGCATTTTATGAGCAAATGCACCATTTGCTGGCAGGGATAAAACTAAATTCACCAGTTTATATAATGCAGCCTGGAGGGATCATTTTTGGGATATGCTTTTGCCATTTAGCACAATGGACTATTGTTTTAGCACATCAATTTGCCCTCTTGTTGTGGGTTTCTTGGATTACTAAATGATAGATATTAGATAAATAGTTATCAAATTCCAAGCCTTTTTTTTTTTAACTCAAACACTCATTATGCCAAATTATGAAAATATTTTCTGCACAATTATTCATTTTAATGCCCGATTTTACTTTAAATATAAACATATTCTAATGTAATGAATTATAATATCAATCATCATATCAGCTCTCAACAATGTCCAAAATGTCTGTATTGTGAATAGCTAATATTATTCTACTATACAGACATGTCACAAAAAGAAACTTATAAAAGAAGATTTCTGTAATAAATGTATCTTTTAATGCAAAGTCAACAGATTCAATTTAACAAGCATGATATCAAGCACATCCATGTGCATCAAATTCAATGTCCCACATTAAAACTGTCATTGACAAGCATTTTGGCTCCGACAACAAACACGAGTCAGTGACAACTGGAGCATTACCAAGGAGACCAACAATTATTTGTATTTACAAAAATAGGTCCGGGAGGCTGAGAAGCACTCAAGCTGTATTTGGAGAGCACTCCACATGCATTACCAGAAGCCCGTTCTGCCCGAGAGACTCTGAATGTCGCCCAATTACACATCTTGTTCCCTGCTGTAGAATCTTGTAGCTGTTCTTGGAAATCCTCTCTGCCTGCTCCAAATCTTCACATGCTTCCGCTGCTACTCCGAAAATAAAATGGTGAAGGCCATGATGATACAGCAACACGCCACGTAAGGGCTTTTGCGCTCACCTAAAAGGTAACGTAAAGGATCAGTAACAAAAGAAAAAATTAAACATACACGGTAGCTTTTATGGCATTACTCACCTATTCTTGCACATTTCCAGAATATTCCAAGGAATCTGAGAGCAAAAGGAAAGGAATTACAGTTAATGCTTGAGCAGATATCATGTAAAACAATTCAAAATGTGGACTGAAATCATAAAAAAAAAATCATTAAATTAATTTTTGTTCTGTTTTTAATGTGATCAACTGTGAGACACTTTTGCAAAAAGGTTTTACATTTAACAATTATTAAAAAATTATTGTATGCAGATAAACAAATATTGCCCATGTTTAACATAAAATACTATTATGATGAAAAATATAACAAATTTTACTACAATTCTTACTTTTTAAAAAATGCTTAGATTGTTTTTTAATTCAATAAAGTAATCAGAATTCACAACAATCATGCACTGACGACAAAAACTCCCTCACCAAAGAAGAAAGCAACTGTAACGACGAGCGCTTATCAGGGTCAACTTTACCCTTCTGCCTTCCTTATTTGAGAGTCACACTCATGGTCCTACCGGTCTAAAATGACCGAACACCTAAAAAGGAAA
>JAUCMS010000073.1:150970-165379 GCA_032357445.1 Enteromius radiatus
TAGGAATGGGATGGCACTTCAGTTCATAGAATGAGTAAAGGCAGGTGAGCGAAAACTTTTGGTAATATAGTGTATGTTAAGCAGCACAACTGTTTTCAACACTGATGATAATAAAATAAATCTTTCTTGAGCAGCAGATCAGCATATTCGAATGATTCCTGAAGGTCATGAGATACTAAAGTAAAGTAAACTGGAGTACTGGAAATTATGTAAAAAAAAAAAAAAAAAGCAGCTATTTGGAAATTTGATAATATTTCACAACATTTCTTTTATGTATTTGAACAAGCACTGCATGTCTTCATAAGCAGAAGAGACTTCTTTTAAAAACATTTAAAAATTACTAATGACTTTTAGATGTGTGTAAATTGGGTTTAAGTGCATTAATTGAACTATGGTTATGATTTCTAGCCTTACAGAAAGCTATTTTTTCAGTGCTGCAATTGTCCTTTTCTTGACTTTTGACTGTGTTTAGGGCTCCCGTAGCTTCCCACAGACATGACTGAGCTCCCACGCTATAGTTAAAAAAAAAAAGTAAAGCTGTTTTGGACTTTTGACATTTCTCCACTCACTTCCTTGGCTCCATACTGTATGTGCTTCAAAATCTGGACCGGTGCTCTTATTTAAGTGTTACTGTGTTGGTGCTAAGATTTAGTAAAAATATGAGGTAGTCAGTGGCCTGCTGAGACATGAGTATTCTCTTCAATATTTCAATGACATTTTTAAAAGGCATTAACCACATTTTATTTTTAGTTGTACTTTCTAATGCGAACAAGCCTCTAATGCGATGTATATGTATTATAGGAATATTTCACCTAAAAATTTAAATTTGCTGAAAATGTACTCACTCTCTGGCCGTCCAAGATGTAGATGAGTTTGTTTCTTCATCAGAATAGAGAGAAATTTATAGAAATGTATAGAAAAAAAACATCATTGTTCACCAATAGATCCTCTGCAGTTAATGGGTGCCGTCAGAATGAGTGTCCAAACTGCTGATAAAGGCATTACAATAATCCACACCTTTCCAGTTCAGCAGTTAACATCTTGTGAAGTGAAAAGCTACATGCTTGTAATGAACCAACTGATCAATAAGGTGTTTTACACTTTAAACCTTTGTTTCAAAATACCATTCAAACGGATAGAGAGTTGGACTTGTAACCCAAAGGTCGTGGGTTCGAGTCCCAGGTCCAGTAGGAATTGTAGGTGGAGGGAGTGAATAATCAGAGCTCTCTCCACCTTCAATACCAGTTCAATACCTGGCTGCCCACTGCTCTGGGTGTGTGCGTGGTTGATCACTGCTCACTACACGTTAATGTGAGGATGGGTTAAACGCAGAGCACCATACCTGGCCACATGTCACGTCCTTTCCTTAATTCATAATAATGCTTTCTCCAGTGGAAAAAGTCCATCTCCTGTTGTCCTCTCACATCCTAAATATTTGTTTAGAAATCCCTTGAACTGTTTTTGCTTGTAAACAGTGCTTGATCTGTTTTATATTTCTTCTAAATTAAACAAAATGACTTCATTGGAGAAACCAATTTTGGACTCGTATTCTAACCAGAAGTGTTGGTTTCATTTAAAATGCTTTAGTAATGGATTTGTTTCTTAAAAAACATGCAGCCTTTTTCCTTTACAAGTAGTTAATTAATAGACTGAAGTCAGGTGCATTATAACAGACGGCACCCATTCACTACAGAGGGGCCATTCATGAGCAAGTGATGTACTGTAATGCTAAATTTCTCCAAATCTGAGGAAAGAAACTGAGTACATTTCAGGTGAACTATTCCTTTAAATCTCTTTATGGACTTCACACCCAAATTGTTCCTCAGATTGTGCAGCTAGTTAAGGTTGATTGTGGTTATTTTTTACATGTTAAAAGCTCCTGAGGGGAATTTACTTTCTAAGTAATGACAGACTGTTATTTGTATGTGGTTTTCTTCAAGCTTCCAGTGGTGCTTGTAAGACACAGCTGCTGCGTTCTTCAGTGCAACAGCTGACAGAAGACCCTTAAAGACTCGTGTGTAAATGGTCAGGTTGAGGTTTAGGAAAGCAGGTGTTTGGCCTGCCAGGACAGCTCTGGCACAAGCGTTTGAAGACGGCACTTTTATTACAATATCCCTCTAAATACTTAGTGACACCCTGACTTCTGTTTCCTAAAGCATGTATTACTCCTCACTCATGCTGCTTACAGCTGGATTGGTCAAAGTACAAACGTGCATTTTCTTGAACAGCTGAGGTTGCATGTGATGACACAGTGGTATTCTTGCAATCTCAAAAGGGAAAACTAAGTCATTTCGGAGAAGCAAATGGTAAATGTCAATACTGACTCATTAGAAGGTCAAAGTTGGATTTCTTTTACTCCTTTTTAAATAGTTCAGTATGATATATAATATACTTTAACAATCGTAATGCAAAGCTACAGTAAAAATGGTTTGGTTAGTCCTGGTAACGATCATAAGTTCATTAACATACTGTATTACACATGTAAATTATTATTAAAAAAACTGTATAAATGTTGAGTGCATATTATATAAATATATATAAAACTGTAAATAAAATTCCTTACAAATTATGTAAATATGACTATGCTATATTATGCATATATAAACAAACACATAGTTAAATGTGTGCATATAATAATTTTTTTTTTTAAATAAATTCAATCTAAATAATATTAATTAATATTATAGTGATATAATTACTAATATGAAATATGTTTAGCTATATATATATATATATATATATATATTTAAAAAAAGTTTATTAGTGCCAAGAATATTATTATTAATAATAATTATTATTTTTATTTATTTAATACGTATACGTATAAGTATAAGTATACGTAAATATACATATAGTTATCATTTATAGCAGGGATGTCAAACTGAGTTTCTGGAGTCCCGGAGCCCTGCAGAGTTTAGATGCAACCCTAATTAAACACACCTGATTCAGCTAATCAAGGATTATTTGAAAACATGGTATGTGTGTTGTTGGAGCGGGGTTGGAACAAAACTCTGCATTTATAGCTGGATAAATACTTTTACATATACCTTTTATTCATGCATGAATATGTGTGTGTATAAAGATATTCTGGTTATTAGTGTTGAAGAAAGTTATTGCCTTTTTTTGTTGAAAAGCACATGTGCAGCGATTCAGATGCTTGGATGAAAGGACATTACTTCCCATGCTCACTGCCAGGACCACATTTCCCTAACATTGTTGATCCTGTAGCTCACGTTGTGCCGTGATAGGGCACATCGAGGTGGCATGAGGGGAGGTTGGTGAGGAAATAAGGACCTGATTGGTTTAAATTAAACATCCCGCACTTAAATGCTTACCATCTGTACCTCCAAGTATTTGATTTTCGCAAGTGCCAAATCCAAAATGATATGATCCGGTTTACTCAAATAATCCTACAAACAAACAGCCAACATGAGAGATTTAAAACGTTGCCATGGTTTGGGTCTCAATGCCTCCATGTATTTGTAAATGCTGTAATTACTATCAGACCCATGTTCAGGGGGATCTTGAGGAAAAAAACCCTGCTTTTCTTTCTCTTCTTCCTTTTGCTGTTAATTGTTTAGCACTTCTCATGTGTTGGTGCTTTTTGTGGCACATGTGGAATCGTTCCTGGCAGCGCGTGGAAGATCACAGCTGTAAACTAGCTTGACACTGATGCTCTGCATCCCAGAGCTGGCCTACACAAACTCCTATCCAACACATGTGGATGTGTTTAAACTGAGCCGTCATCAAGTAAACTGTTCTCTTCAGGGTGACGCTGCTGAGACTGCTGAAACATTGTTCGTTATGTTTTTTTGTTTTATATACTATATAGATTTTAATATATATATATATATATAATATTTTATATAAATTTGAGATCTGTCTGTCTGTCTGTGTGCATATTTTATATTAGAGCTGTCAAACAATTAATAGTGATTAATCGAATCCGAGATAAAAGTTTTTCTTTTGATAATATGCGTTTATGCTGTTTATTTATTATGTTTATATTAAAACATACAGGTACAGTATATATTTTGAAAGTATTTATATATAAATTTTCTTATATTTGATATATCGAAATATATTTAATATGTAAACATAACATGTTTTCATTAAATATATACATGCATGTGTTTGTATTTATATATACTATGTATAGAAATGTATTATGTTAAGAAAAACTTTCATTTTGGATGCAATTAATCACGATTAATCATTTGACGGCACTATATATGTAATGTAAAATTCCATTTGCAAAAGATAGAAAACAATTATTCCATAAAATATTAAATATATACAGTATATTAATATATAATACTGTTGTGAATTAAATAGATATGCAATATGAACTTTTTTCTATAGGTCTGTTATCTGTTTTCATATTCACGTGACTTACGTGGTCAGACACTGGATAAGTCCTAGGAAACTTTGGGAGGTCCGGCGCTCTGTGTGTGGTTTAGTGCATTTGTGGCACCTAGAAAACGACCATTCCCACAGGGACAAACGGAGATCGGTTCCCAGCGTCCTCGTGGGGATATGATGGCATCTGCTCTGGGTTCTGCCAGCCACTTGACTGATTGCAGAGATGAAACTGTCTAATACTTTCCAGACCAGCCAGCCATGTACAGAAACAATGCCGGCTCTGTCGAGAGGTCATTCTTAGTCACTCTTTTGGGGGAACATTTCGTTTCCTTAACTCTGCTGGATTATGGTCGTGTTTGGTGTGTTCACCTCACGTCCGTCATCAAATCCGTCAGTATTCCTTGTTTAAAGAGGCTGTGTTCTGTGTTTCTTCCCCAAAGTCCTCTGGTCAATGTCTTAAAAACTGTCAGAATTTACTTGTGCTGTGCTCATCTTCAGGACATCCAAAACCTAGATGCGTTTGTGTCTTCGTTAGGACAGAATTGAATAAATTAAGCCTTAAATAACTCGCTCACCAATGGATCCTCTGTAGTGAATAGGTGCCACCTGAACGAACAGCAAACAGCTGTTAAAATCACCACAAGTAATTTACACCAATCCAATCCATCAATTAACATCTTGTGAAGTGAAAAGATGTGTTTCTGAGAAATAAATCCATTGTTAGGATGTATTTAACTTCAGCTAAAATACAAGTCTTCTATCCATAATGTTGCTTTTTCTAGATAATAATTATCTGAATCAGGAGAAACATCTGCACAGACATTAATTGATGGATTTGAGTGGTGTATGGATTATTGTTTTTATCAGCTGTTTGGACTCTCATTCTGACGGCACCCATTCACTGCAGACGAACCATTGGTGAGCCAGTGATGTAACATAAAATTTCTCCAAATTTGTTCTGATGAAGAAACAAACTCATCTACATCTTGGGTGGCCTGAGGTGTGTCAATTTTAAGCAAATTTTCAGTTTTGGGTGAACTTGGATGAACCTTTAGGGCGTAAGTAAATAGTATATTTGGAAGAAATTGAAATCATTTATATCCTTGTAATAAGATATTTGCATTTAGGGTGTAGAAAAGTATCTCTCTTTCTTGACTTCAGCACTAATGGTTGGTTTGCCTTCTCGTGTATCATTGAGTCAAGCAAGTTTAAATGATGATTTTGTGTGACTCATGAACAACTGTTTGTTTCTTAAAGTATAAAGCCACTAGTCTTCGTCATAAGAGTTTTAATAGCAATTTAACCTGTGTCTGTCTCCACAATTTGGCTTCCCACTGTGGGATGAATGGGCTGTGTCCAGGTTCACTACACAGACCTGTCTAAATAAACACTCGGAGACATGGAAGTTCTGAGCTCATCATGTAAAGGACTCCATGCTTCGTCACATTCTGGCTGGAAAAGGCTCCATGTTGAATCTCTGGTTTAAGGATTTGTAAATGTGATGGTTTCATCAGAGCTGGCTCTTTCGTTCGGTGTGGAATTAAAAACTGAAGACATATAGTGTGGGCCAAAAATAAAAATGTACCTCATCCATCTCTTTTGCAAAACTATTTGACGTTCCTCTGTGGAACACAAAAAGATGTTGCTGGCAAGCTCCAAAAAAGTACTTTGGATAATTTATTTACTGTGCTGTGAAGCAATATGATATTAGTCATTTTTATTCCCTTAAATTCTGTCATTAATTATCATTATTTAATTTTTTCATTCATGTATTAATTAATTTGCTTCACATTATTTACTTATTTATCATTAGTTTTTTCATTATTTATCTTTTAAATTTTTTTATTCCCAATTTTTATTTATACATAAACCATAGAAATGTCTTGTTTTATCGGTTCTAAAATGTTTTCAATGACTGAATGATTCAAAACACCAAACTATTCATTTGAGCTACTTCTATGTTGTATGCTATATTTCAGTCTGTTGTTCACACAGCATTTGTTTGATCTCAGGAGAATTGGAAAATAGTTCACAGGTGGACTACTTTACCCAAATTTTTGTGTTCTTTTTTTAAGCCCCTTTTTTGAGCTTGACAGCTTCATCTCCATTCCCTAAAGAGAGCGCTAAACTTCTCTTTTAGAGCAAAATTGCTACATACATTACCAGAGTCATTCACAACAAGGTCATGAGGATTCTCTTGCTTGTTCCCACTCACTCTCTGTTGCTTACAGCTGTCAAGAATCATTTTATAGAACAAAAGTGTTCAGTAACAGTCTCTGACGGCAGGAACTTCATTGTGTTCTCAGGTCTCTGTAATGTCTGTTATCTTCAGTGCAGTCGTCGTCCTTATCATTCACAGACTGGCACACTCTACAGGCCGAGCACCCGTCTCTTGTGTGTCCTGTCAGAGTTCATATATTTGATATCAGAGACCCACTGTCGCCCGTTGGCAGTTGGCTTGTCTTATCAAGTGTCCAGGCTAAATGTTGGTGTGTTTGTCCAGGTGCTAGACAGAGGTGGGCAGTGAAACCCTGAAGTGTGAATTCACTGACCAGTTTTTAGGGTTTTTGTAAATAAAAAAAGCATTGTATTCACAAACTCGAACTTGTTTTACTTTAATCAGGTTTTGTCTGTGTTGAATTAGCACAGTGCTTTGCACTTTTAAATTCAGCAATTTTCTTTTTGTACTGCAAATGTGTATCCAGTCTTTATAGGCTTATTATGACTAATTAATATAGATCTATATTTGTAATATTTCATAATATATACATAATCGTTGATTTATTTAAATATAATTATTATTTTATTTTCTTTATTTTTTTGTTTATGTATTATTTATAATTAGTTTTTCTTGCTATTTTTTACTTATTACTAGTTTGTGTATTTAATATGTAACGTCATTTTATTTTATTTTTTAATAAACTGATTTTTTTTTTTATAAATTACAGAAAATAAATATAAGTTAATATATTATATATTGGTAAATGTATCGATATTTTATAATTTATATTTACATTGTATTTATTCAATCAAACAAAAAAACAAAACAAAACAAACAAACAAAAAAAAAATATATATATATAGACATTTCAGATTTTATTTCTAAAATATTTATTTGGCCTGATATTTGGTCTGATTAAATTTGTTCTTTGTTCTGTTTATAATGAATTTCATCTGTCTGAATGATTCATTGCCAAATTCCTCTAAATTTTAAATAAACAAATAAACAATTTAAAATATTTTGGTTCAGTAAAGATTATAAGAATGTTTGGAAGAGTAATGGAAATTCTTTAGTCAAAAATAGTGAGAACGTCTGGCTCTCAGCGGTGGAGTGATGTGATGCACCACATCCCTCCTCCACAACCACAAACTCAGAAACCAACAAATAAATCTCACCATCTGTGGGTGAAGTTCATCCTCAACCAATCTCCCCAGTTTCTCCAGCCAGGATGCCAATGCTAATGGCTGATGGGCAGGTGTCTCCTCCAGGTGCCAGGTTCCACAAGGTCTTCTATTATTAATCTTGTTCTCTCTTTATTTGTCAGTTCAGGCTCGGCGTGGTGGATCTGCAGGCGGTGCCTGAGCCCACTGAAGTCATAAGGGAGCTCATTAGTCACGGCCTGGAGCAGAGTGCACGTCTACAGGCCAAAAACCAGCACCTGCTTGAGGAGAACCAGAAGCTAAGGAGAGAACAGGAACATATCACTAAAGAGTAGGTCCACACCAGATCAATACTTCCACAGAACTCTAGAAATGGATGTTTGGAATAAATAAAATAATCTGCAGAACAGAGCTGTTTACTAAAGACATCAATTTGTAAGCTAACCTGGAAGGCTAATTCAACACGGGTCCCCTCAGGAATCTCTAACGTTTGTTGTTTTCAGAATAGGGGTTTATGATTTATGAGTAAGTTAAGCTTTGTGGTTGGCATTACTCAGAGACATGTTCTAAAAACATTGCATTACATAGAGTCTTCCCTCAAATGTAGATGTTGAAACTGCCCTGTGCTTTAAAATTACATTTAAAATGAACCCATTTAATGCCACTGGTCACAATAGTGACCGTTAAGAAGGTTTTTATTTATAAAGCTCATTTGCTTCAAATATGGAAAAAATAAAGATCCGCAATAATGTATTATGCATGTTACCATAAAGAAATGACAAAGAAACTTTTTTGTGTGTGTTTTATACCTATTTAGTTTTTTAGTTTATTTGAAAGACAAAAATGTGTTTGCCAGTAGGCCATTACAGATAAAGATATTTTGTAAATTATATTTTAATGCTTGAAAATGCTTATAAGTGAACTACAACAAAAGAAAAATATACAAATGTGGGGAATATGCTTTTCATTTGTTTCTTTTGTCCTGGAAACACGCACAATTGATTTGAGCACATGACGCATTCAGGAAGAGAATGACAAGGGAATCCCAGCCAACTTGACAAGAAGCTTCTCTCTACTTCTTCTTTTCATGTGCTTCAATCTTTCCTCTCTGAGAAACAGCAGCAGTGACATCATCGGCCAGACTGTGCCGCCACACTTTCTACCATCTTCCAAAACCAGAATTATGGGGAATTTGTAATGGTACTCAACACTGACGGCTCTTTATTAGCTTGTGTGTGTATTTTGCAAACGGCTACCGCAGGTGTTCAGTTCAGTTCAACGCTCTGAAGGTTTTCCATGTTAAGTAATTGAGTGTTTATCCACGTAATTAACCACAAAAAACCTCTCGTAACTAAACATTTCCAGTCTTGTCAACCCGATTGTATGTCCAGGGAGTGTTTAGGTGTGTCTCGTTGGTCTTCACCCTCTCTGCAGGATGGAGAGGTACGTCCAGGGGAAGGAGACGTTGGAGAGAGACCTGTACAGCCGATTCGTGCTGGTCCTAAACGAAAAGAAAGCCACACTCAGAGCCCTGCAGAAAAGAGTTAAAGAGCTGGAGGAATCTGTTGAAAAGAATCGATTGAGGTAAAGATGCGTGTGGCATTTCATTATGATACAACTTCACATGGTCGTAAGCATTTTTCACTTCAACATTTCCCTCGTGGTGATGTAATGCTCATAATTATCACTTCTAGTTTTGTGTTGAGCACATTTTCCTGTCTGCGCTTCTTACTTTGTGGGAAAACAAAACTTAAAGGAAAAATGAAAATACTCAACACATTACTCAACCTCAATGAATTTCTGAATTTCTTATGAATTTCTTTGTTCTGCCAAACGCAAAGAAAGATATTTAGGAGAGAGTTGTTACCAGGTTGTTTTGGGTCACCATTGACTTCCATGGCAAGGAAAAAAATACTATGGAAGTCAATGGTGACCCAAAAAGTTATATAACAATATGTTTTCTCAAATGCCTTGTTAAAGGAACATGCCATGATTTTTGAAAACTCTCTTCCAACTCTCCTTCAGCTGCAGCTTAGCATAGATCATTGAATGTCATCAGACCATTAGCATCTAGCTCAAAAATTGCCTAAATTTTCCTAAAAAAAAAACAAAAACACACAACTTTTCATTTTCCATAGGTCTTAGTATGTGATGTAACCACAGAAGAGTCAAATGTTGTGTGAGATGCTAATGGTCTTATCAGATTCAAAGATTTACCACCAGACCTGGAGATCGGCTGAATGGATATGAAAATGGAAAAACTCACCTGCTTGACTCTAAGGAAGTTGGAAAATGAGCCTATTTTCAAGAATTTGTGTTCTTTTAACATGTACCTACTGTATTCTCTTGGAAGGAAAAGGGCAGACAGTGAAGAGCACAAGGCGATGGAGACAGCAGCAGATAAGAGTGATGGAGAAGAGAGTGATTATGGAGGCAGTACTGAAGATGAACAGGAGGCTGAACCCAGACAGCCTGACCCGAAGCCTCTTACACAAGGTTATTCTTCTGACTTCACCCAGAAATTAAAATTCTGTCATTATGTCCTTCCAAACCTGTATTCCAAACATTTTTATCCCCAGTGCATCTACTAAAAAAACACATACTGTAGTTAAGCTTGTGTTTTTCAAGTTTCCAGAGAGCCACAATTTCAGATGCAAGTACTTCAAACTTGTTTCAAAATGCAAATTACTGCTGAAACTTTCTCAGCCTATTTTTAACAAAGTCTGTGATTTAGTTTGTGGAGCTTTGTGGAGATTCTCATTCTTCAGCTCGCTGAGTTGATTAGTTCTCAAGGCTC
Source organism: Enteromius radiatus (assembly GCA_032357445.1). Classification (NCBI taxonomy): domain Eukaryota; kingdom Metazoa; phylum Chordata; class Actinopteri; order Cypriniformes; family Cyprinidae; genus Enteromius; species Enteromius radiatus. The sequence goes on from JAUCMS010000073.1 coordinate 161,511, forward strand.
TGTAATGTTGTGTTCATTGGACACAGTTACATGTTTGCAAAGTTAACAAAGTTTGTAGTCAAACTAGATGAGCCTACAACTGAATTTGTGCCTAGAACTTCAAACCAAACTCATATTTTAATATAGTTTAACAGTGCGCAGCGAATTTAGTGGAATTTCTTCCCAGAAAGTGCAGGTTGATGAATGACAGCACAATGCTGATTTGATCTAAAGTGACTCTGGCAAACACATGAAAGCTTGAGATCTAGGACCAGACATAATGACAGCACGTACCATGCAGCGATAGAAATTGACAAAGAAACATGGAATTATTCAATAGGTCTAAATCTATGATTGGTGCACCAATGAAATCCAACCTTTAGAGTCATGTGTATGAAATATTTTCGACTTGTATATTGGCTTTAGTGATGTTGTTAGAATAATATTGTGTTGTTATCTTGTGTTATACAGTGTGAAGCAGCTGTTACCAGTTTTATTCATTTATAAATGTCCTTATCTTTGGCTTGCATCGGGATCAGGAATTACGTTATCTATTAAGGGGAAATATTTGCTCCCAGAACTGATTTCAAGAGTCATGTTTTAGCTTTGTAATGCAAGTTTTTTTTACCTCATTTAATAATTTAATATCCGTGTTGTCTTTTACATCAGATAATTAGATTCAAGCAGATACTTGCATTTATTTAGTTTAACTGTAAAGGGTTATTTCTTGCCCCTTTATATGAATTTATGCCTCAAGTTCCCTTTCATCATTCATCAGACGATTTATTTTTTGTTTGTAAAGTGTCTAATTCACTGGATTATCCATAATAGGCATTACTGCATTATTAAATAGCTATGCTGCTTTACATAACACTTACATTGTAGTACTTCTACTATTAGATCACAAATAAACTGCGCAAAGCAGACTTTAATAATTGCATTGCGTCAATGAGAGCGCTGACATCACTGCAGGTATTTGCTCTCTTGCCCAAAGCCTGACCACCGCTAATGTCTTTTCCCCCTGCCGAGAAGCTCTGCACTGTCCAGAACATTAAACCTTTGTGCCAGTTCTGAGACGGCCTACAGGTAGTTCTTTCCCTCAGATTTTCCCTGTGTCGTCCGTCATTGTTAATGACGTCATCTTCTAGATGAGTTGTTCCTTGGCAACACTCTCTGCTTTGGTCGATTTCAACATCAGGCTACTCGAAGGCCGTATTTGGGGGCTTCATCAGGCTGTTGAGTCAGAGTTTTGAGGCACAGAAAGGGAAATGAGGTGGAGTCACACATGATTTAGTCTGCGGGTTGCTCAATTTCTCTGTTTTTCCCCTTGTGTAAACCCTGTTGAGTAAAAGCGAGAAACACTATAACTAGAAAACCCCTTCCATGGTCATGTGACCTTGTAAACAGTATGAATTGTAATGTATGGTTGCTAGGTTTGTGTTGCTTTGGTATTCTTCCTCAGGGATTCCCTCCCCCTTCTTCCTTTAAAGCATGATTCAGAGTTTCAGAGCGTTCATGGTTATGTTTTTGTATTTAAAGAGTAGGAGTTGTAACTATAGTCTTTTTAATCTTAACTATAAAGTTTACAATAAGGGTGCAGTACATGAAGCATAATTGAAAGAGTCTATAATGTGGTTAAGATGTTTGTTGCATCAACTAACGTGAGTCAAACCCACCCAGTTTCATAGCTATATCTGTCTTGTGTAAATTAAACAGTAAACACTGTCAGAAACAATAGTGGCAACGTGTCTGCCTATGCAATAGTACTTTAAAGAATAAGTATTATTGGATTCTTGGCGCTCTTAAACAGCCTCCCACTGTTCAACAGTGACATATCACATGAGACAGATGTGCTCCTGCTGGGTTTTATTGCAGTCCTGCTGCATGTACATCATTTAATGTTGATGCTCGACATGCTTTTAATGCGTTTGTGATGTTGATTGTTTGTCGATTCACGTCTTGGCTGGCTGCCTGAACGCTAGCTGTGAGAACCTCCATTAATCCTGTTCAGAGGCATTATATATACAAACAATCACAAATAATAACATTCATACATAATAACTCATCTTGACTAAAATCATTAAATTAGCAACAGATGGCTTTGAAGCTCATATTTAGAAATGGCAATAACCGATCAGGTTGGCTGAATGTTTCTATTTAAATGAAATGCGTTAATGTCATCTAAATTATTGTTTTGTTTTTTTGGTCAAAATTTGCAATGCACCTGTCATTATAAAAATGTAAAACAAATTATAAAAAATATAATAATAGTACACTAACATGGAGAATAGAAATATAGAAAGTATTTACTTCAATAAATTGTTGTTGTTATTAAAATACATGTATGAATGTCAATGTTTGTTTAGTTTCCTTGTGTGTAGAGCCCCTGTATCCACCCCTGCCCATGTTAGGCATATCCTGTCCCAGTTTAGTTAATGGTGTTCATTTCTGTCCAGCCGTCTGCCCCAGGTGTCCTTAATCAAGTCGTCATTTGTGTGTGTATTTCTAGTGCCTCAGTTCCTGTCCTTATTGTCAGTCTTTAAGTGTCAATCTTGCGTGTACTTTGTATTAGTTTGATTTGTTCCTGTTTATCTGCAAGATCTGTGCCTCATGTGCTATATGTGTGGGTACCAGCGTGACAATGAAATAAAAATAATACCTATCAATAATAAATAAATTAATTAATTAATAATAATGATGATGATTATATTTGTATACTTTTTATATTAGATTTATATTAATATATAAATAATATTCAGTCATATTATGTTCATGATTTGTCTGACTGAAATTATATAAATTATATTATTTAATTTTTTTTAAATAATATTTTTTTTTAAGTATTATTTTGGTGCATTAAAATGTTAAAATATCATGTTACATGTTCCGCTAAATTAATGACAAATATTTACGTTTACAATGATTTCTAAAATTAAAATGAATGAAAGTGTCATGATGAAATACAGACTAAATGTTAAGTACAAAGACAAAACTTCAGCTAAATATGTGCAAATATGAAAATTGGACTAACTTTTCCATGTTTTGTCTAACAGAGATGCCAGAAAATAACCCGATGGACGACAGCTTAAATGACATCACAGATGTGGCGCCCTGTCGAAAACGCCGCCACCGACATCTCCAACAGCTAGAGAGTCAAGCCAAACGAGCAGTGCTGGACCAGCAACAGAGATCCAGGTATCATCGCTCACATCCTTCATCCGTCTAATCACTCGTTTTATTGTGGTCGATCGGCTCGTAACGAACTCAAACTCCTGGAGGCCTGTTATGTAAATGTTGCATTTGATACCCATAAACCCCTGCGAATGCAGTCATGAAAATGTCAGTGATAATTCCAGTTGTATTATTCTCTGGTGTCCATTTCATGCATCCTCGGATGCTGCTTTCTCTCCACGCCTGCAGCCAGTCAAGCAGACAGAAGCGGGTTTCCCAGAACCCTCTTCCGCTCTACGGAAAGTATTGCCAGCACCTTGTGTTTTTCCAGTGGAGGCCCCCCCGGGCGCTTCTCTCTCCAGCTCATTTTTACTTATTAATAGGAGAATGTGTATAATTTCATCCCCTCTTTTGCCAGTACCTCAGTTGCCTCTGTAATTGTACAATAAAAATCCCATGAACGGTTTAGATTTGTGTTGAGCAACTTTGGCAGACTTGATGGCACCTGAGGGACACAGATCCTGAGAAAACCTGTTGTGTTTACTTTAGAATAGTTACAGTGTTTTGAAGATTATTTGGCATTATTATTTTTAGGTTATTATTCTTTCAGAATCTGTCTATCTGTCCGTCTGCCTGTTTATATATCTGTCTGTCTATCTATCTATCTATCTATCTATCTATCTATCTATCTATCTGTCTGTCTGTCTGTCTGTCTGTCT
>JAUCMS010000073.1:171858-184027 GCA_032357445.1 Enteromius radiatus
ATATTATGTAAAGAAAAACTTTTATTTTGGATGCGATTAATCGCGATTAATCATTTGACAGCTCTAATATATATATAATTTTTATACATATGTTGTAAATAATTTTATTATTACATAGTTAATAATAGTTGTATTTTTTTATTTAATATTCTATTTTTATTCTTTATGCATTTAATAAAATTAGTTGTTTTATTTATTATTTATTTTCATATTATTATATTTAATAGATGCAAGAAATCGAGCAAAATATATAAATAGTAATTTGTAGTCATTTTTACCTAATCATGAGACTGTAGTTTGATTGAGATTAATTAGATTTTTTTATTTACAGTAGTTTTTGAGTTATCTGTTATATGTAATGAAGGTGTTGCATTTGTGACGCTCTCAGTTCAGATGCCATCCAGACCTGCGTTACTCAGACTTTTTCCTAATGAAATCACTTATCACCCCAAACCAAGCCTTTCCTGTAAAACTGATCTGGATTGTTTGTTATTTGAATGTTTTACTGATCGTACGGTATTAAATCCGACAAACCTGTAATGTGAAAAGTTCACCAGAGAGCCGCTTGCATATAAATATGGTTGTTTGCTTGAAGAACCTTTATTTTGCAGTTTACACTCATCTAGTCAGTTTAATTAGATGTTATATCATGCACCTAACTTTGTCTAATGTGTGTGTTTGATTCCAGCCGTGCTGTCCATGTGTTTTCTGGTATACCACCGGACAAGCTTTGCTTAAAAGGCTACATGATCCCCAGCACATCCTGAAATTAACAGGCTTACGGGACCATAAATCTCATTTATTTTCCCTGTGACCAAGACAAAAGCACTGCATAGCCCTTATAGTCAGGATCCTGTGGGAATTGATGCAGTTTAACCTTTCTTTTCTTGTTTTAATGCTGAGGAAGCGTTTCTGGCATGCTAAGTTTGTCACAATGTAGTAACCAAAGTCATTTTGTGTTCATACCATCAACCTAACTCAAGTTCTGACTTCAGGGCATTTATGTCATATTTCCAGCAGGATGCACATCAGTGTCAGATTCACCTTGAAAGTGACCTTTTATTAGCATGCAGTAAATGTGTGATGCTGAAAACACACGGCATGTGCCTGATTATAGAGGAGCTTTTTTTTTTTTTTGGACAGAAGCCAGGTGAACTGAGCAGCGTTTAAATCTTGACCCCGTTTTAAGGAGCCCCTGGTGGGACTGGGATTGACTGGGTCACTGTAATCAAGCAGCAGTCAGACTTTACTCCAGTGTCATGACTTATACTAGCTCCTGCTATGTATTTAACCTTCACCTTCTGCTGACGGTTGTTCCTTCACTTTGTAATTTTAGAGAGAAGCCGACCGAAGAGGCCAAAGTCGAGACGAGCAAAACGTCCAACCTCAAACTGAAACCAGCAAGCGCTGCTGCAAACCTTGATCCGGACGACCTGTTCGATGATATATGACTCCTCTTTGTGGCCTAACGAGCACTGTTTGTGATGAGCATGAATTTTGTAGTTTTTACACTGTAGGAGTGGTAAAATTGTACTTTTTAAGAGTATTTTTATAGTAAAGATGAACTGGCTCTATACTAAACGATAACAGTTTAAAAAGAACATTACTTTTTAATGGCAAGTAAAGGAAAATTATGAATTGGTCTATTTTTAACTGTATAAGGTGTCAATAAATATCATAAATGTGAATAAAGATGTGATTTTTCTCATTCCTTAAGTAGTGATGTATCAAAATAGATGTCCATAACAAAAATGGTGAACAATAAAAATTGTTTAAAAAGTCTTATGAGCTCATATTCTTGAGAAACGATAAGCCCAGTCGTTTAAAGAATGTTACGTTTTTTTTCACATTAAACATGCAACCACATACATGGTGGAAAAAGCAGTAACTTATACATTTCAATGCTAATTATACATAGAAAATTATAAGTTAATGCTTATATTGCGTGCTGTTGATAAACAAATTTCAGAAGTAGCTTGAATGCATGATTATCCGCGGCTGGAACCAAATTCCTAATCAATCCAATTTCGTCTCATCCAATCAAACTCACAAGCATTTCTCTTAAATAATCTCGCTACCTTCCCTTCCTTATCTCGTTAAGCATCCCTTCTTTGCCTCGTGCAGCGTCAGGGAGGTGAGCGGGGTTCGAGCCGGACGCCGAGCTCAACCGTCGCTAGGGCTCGGTGTTCGCCGATCCTCCCGGCTCGCCCCCTGGACAGCACGCTAAATACACTTTAATTGTTTGTATTAAGAAGTGCCTTTATTCAGCAAGTATTGAATTTAGGAAGAATTTTAATTGGAATCCAAAAGTCAGAATAAAGATGTTTATGAATAATCCTGAAAAATTAGCATCAAGATTTCCACAAAAATATTACTGTATTATAATATTAACTCTTTTCAACATTGATAATAATCATAAATGTTTCTAGAGCTGCAAATCTGCTTCTTAGAATGATTTCTGAAGAATCATGTGACACTGATGTTGAAGATTCAGCATTGCATCACAGAAATAAATTAAATTTTAAAATACACTCAAATACAAAATTTGTAGTAAAATTTAAAATATATATATATTTTTGATTCAATAAATGCAGCATTGATGAACAACACATTAAACCACCTTAAACTTTTAAACAACAAGGTATGAATTTCAACCTTACACTTTTTGAAATCTCACACACACACACTGGAATAGTTGAATATATTGCAGGGTTTTTTTTCGAGGAGGTAACGGTGCTGTCTCTCCCCCGTGTGGAAAGCACAGGCAAGCTCTTATAAGTGGAGTTGGGCAGTTCACATCAATTCACAAAACTAATTCGGTCCCTGTCACACCCCTTAATAACCCAGGGACTCCATCAGCACCTTCTCTGTCTGATTATCAGTGCTCTGTCAGACCGCGCAGTGAGATACAGATGCGCTTTTACGCACGACTCCGCGTAATACAGAGAGCTGCTTGATAGTCAGGACTGCGGATGTTCAGTGCATATCAGATCTGTCAAATGAATACTAATTTCATTTGCAAAGTTAAATCGAAGACTGTCTTATTTTAGGTCGCACGGGTACGCGCAGTTCTACCCTGAATAGGATTTTGCGCAGACTTCACTTTTTTGTGATTGTGCGCTATGCATTCATAATAAAGTTAGTAAGAGAAAACACTCATTTGCTTCTTTTCTTTAAATGCTTACAACCCAACCTACATGTTCAACCTAATTGCTCCGTGATTCAGGATCTAGTTTGCACCAACTCGCAGCGCAGAGCATCTCTGTTCCTCTTCAGCAGGATGGATCAGATTCATTTTGGGTGGGCACTTTCTGCCCCTCCTCTGGAAACTGACGAAATCATGGGTGGACATGGAATTTGAACTTACTGCCGGCTCATGTCTCCAGTCTTTTCGTGGGCACCAGGGAAAGAAAGAGCACTGAAGTCTGCAGCTCACTACAGGAGCATCAGAGAGATTTCACTTTTTGTGAGGGATTGCCTTTGGAGAATCAGGAATAGTTAAGACTGCCTAAAGGAAAAAGTAAGTTGTATTTTATTTTATTCTATTCTATAAAAAAACAATTATGTCCTAATTGATAAATGATCGATATTACTATGATTTCACATAAATTATACCCTGCGGTTAATGTCCATTAGGCTACATATAAATTTGACCATGTTCCTCTCACCGTCTTTTGATATTAGAGCGGATTTGCATCTCTTTGTTTCTCATTTGATTGTGTTGTCAGCTTGTCTGTCACCCTGAAGCTTTGTTGGCCTTTGGCATCTTCTCGGGAGATCCACTTATCATTATCTCATCACTATCACTGTAACACCTGCTCTGCTTTAATGCTGCTAGCTGAGAATGTGAGCTTTGTATTAATTTCAGACAAGCTTTGGTCTGAGGTGATTGATTAGCGGTCATTAGCGCGCGCGCTCGCGCTCGCGCTAGAAATGTTCACGGTAACGTTAAGTGCCGCGTGAAGGTGCTTTATATAGGCTATCTCTCTCTAGTGTTTGATAGTGTGTACTATATAGGGCGTGTGTGACTGTCACCACAGCTGTCGCAAAATGATCTTTGTGTTTCCGAGGAAGGAATAAAGTAGTACTGTCCAGTATATTAAGATTTAACATACACACCCTTTTAACCGCTAATTATGAATGACGCTTTCATAAACACGTTCGGTATCTGACGGCAAAGCCATCAATTGAATTGATAAAGGGAGACAGGAAAGCAAACAGACAGTGGGTGTCTAAAGACCCAGTTGGACCTGGAACAAAGACATAGACGGACATTAAACACAAGCAGTTTGACAACCAACCCACGTTTAAGAGTAAACTGTAGCTGCAAATGCAAAACGAACTCAACTCATGACTGGCTTTTACTAAATGAAAAGCTTTTATTTATTCATTTACAGAGCTGAGATGCTATTGGACGTTAAGCACATCCTCTGGTTGGTCTGTGCCTGCAGCGCTGCTGTAATCAAAGATGGTGAGTTTTGGACTTTTTTAAGGCGTTATTCTGTAATTTCATTACAATTATACACTTCTTCTTCTTCTTCTTCTTCTTTACTTAAATGTAGCCTGTCCAAACCTTTAAAAACTCTACAAGGATACAGTGATGTTAATATTCTGGATGATAAGTCAGTTATCATTTTCATTTTATGGAAGATATTAAAATGATCATTGTTAATCACCTATAGCATATGTCATGGCAGCAGTTAAATGGCAGATGTTACAATTTTATATTTATATGTGATACTTATTTAAAAATTTTCATTTATATGATAAATGTGAATTTAGGCATCACATAATTATTGATGATATGAAAAATATAAAAAAAACTATAAACTTATTTCAATTGAAAGCAGAGGAACAAATATGGCCAAAAATTTTAAAGAGTGAAATTTGATTTAACATATAAACATATAGCGCATTAAGTACTAAAAATATTCATAAAATGTATTTTATTATAATAGCTGTAAATATAATACATATTACTGCATAATTAAATATGTGCTAATATTAGCCTATATATATATATATATATATATAAATTAATGCATTTTATGTATATGTATATATATATATATTTATTAATTATTTTTTTTAAGCCAGTAACAGATATGAAACTAATATACTGTATAATGCATCTTATTGTAAACCACCTACCAATCGCTCAGTACTTCCTGTGTGTCATGTGCTATATGACTACTTCCTGTCTGCTAAACTGTTATTTTAGTCACTGATGTACAATTGGTTTTTGAATTTAAAATTAAATAATAATAATAATAATAATAATAATAATAATGTTTTTAGTAATTGTTTCTGTTGTAGGTTTTAGTTATTTCTGTACTTAAACTTTTTTAAGCTAGATGCCATTTTTAGTTTTTGTTTAGTTAGTAAGTATTCTAAGTTAATTTTTTCTATAGTTAATACGTATTTAATTTCAAGCAATATATATATATATAAGTTAATGATAATACGTCTGCATGAGATGAACTGTAATGTTTTTGGATTTTAAAACTGTATATCGTTATTAAGCAGTATGGTTAAAATATTCAGTCATAGTGGAAGCAGAATATTATTGTTGAATATGTTGTTTCAAAGCTTCCATCAGTTGATATTTTGACGCTCCTCTCCTCCATCTGCTCTTGTTTGCAGACTCTGCTCGTAGGATGAGGGTTAGGGTTAGGAGTTCTCTGGTGAGGGGCTCTCTGGCAGAGCAGGTGGTCCTGCCCTGCTATTTCGCCATCCTCTCGCTTCCTCCCGGCAGCTCCAGCACCTCCACCACTGCATCCACGGCCCACCCGGACCATCTCCGCATCAAGTGGACTAAACTCGTGGGCGATGAGGAAGTCACAGTGATTGTGACCCAGAACGGGTTCCTCAAGATCGGGCCGGAGTTTAAAGGCAGGGTATCGGTTCCCAGCCACTCTGAGGTCGAGGGCGATGCATCTCTGACCATAGAGAGGCTCAGGGCCAGTGATGCGGGCACTTACCGCTGCGAGGTCATGCACGGCATCGAAGACACTCAAGAGTCCATCTCCCTGGAAGTCAGCGGTCAGTCATTCTCTACGCAAATTATGATAGCAATACATCCTTTATAATCATGTGATCTTCCAACCAACAGTACATTTAGTTACAGAACAGCTACTTTTCAGGACTTTTTTCTGGAGCTGAAATTGGTTTAAAAAGGCTATATATATATATATATAATTATATTATTTGGTAAATGTATGTATATAATTAATATATAATAGTAAAATAATGTTTACAATTATTACAAGGAATTTATTATTATGAAATATTAATTTATAGATTTGCGTTTATGTATATATGTGTGTGTGTGTGTGTGTGTATTTTATTAATATTTTATATATTTTAAGTTTTAGTATTATAATAAAGATAATTTAAAAAATATATAATAAAGCTAGTCTAACTTTAAAAATAGTGTAAATGAATGTGTTACGTTAAATATTTGAATTCTAATATTATAATTAAATATTAATTAATACTTATCACATATTATAATTAAATATTTCCTATTTTTAATATAATTTCAGTGTTTTATTTGTCAAGTGATCTCACTTTTTAGGATCCAGTTAAGTCTGACCCTACATTTTCATCCGAAAATATGATATATCATTCAATATTACAATACAAAGTTTATAAATAAATAGTTTATGTTTTAAAAAACAAGGTAAAAACGTGCAAAAGTCATATTTTTACTATGCAATATTATAATTATACATTAATTAATACTTATTAATTATACTTTAATTAAATAATAATATTATTTTTAGATTTTAACTTTAAGTGAAGCTAGTTTTTAAGATCCAGTTAAATCCTGGCCTAGATTTTTCATGTTATTAAAGTAAAATGGGTTATGAATTAATATTAAAATGAATAATATTATTATACTATTATTATTTCTTAAATACTATATTAATTTATATTAAATATTCACTGATTAGATTGGTCTTAGGAATATAAAATAATATTTTTAGATTTATCAGTTTATTATTTTTGACATTATTGACTCCAATGGTGATGTAAACTGAAACATCTGAGAAATTACTATCCTTTTTTTTTTCTTTAACATGTTTTGTGTTTCATGTGGAGATATGTCACGTTGCAAAGTAAAATGGTGTTTCTTTAACTTCCTTCAGCAGGATTCCCATTGGCAAAGTTGTTTAGCAATGGCTCTCAGATGTGCTGCACTTTTTTACTCTCGTAAGCACATGTGATGATGTAATTAGTCATCGCTAGCCAAAATGGAGCAGCGTTCCTGTCAGGAGAGAAGGAGGGAAAGATTATTTTGCTTTAGAGTCTGGAAAAATCAGTCTGGATATCCCTCGAATCTTGACAAGGCCCTATTGTGTTTCTAAGTAATAGAAAGGACGGGTGAATGATTTGTGTTTTAATCAATACAAGAAAATGTTTTTTTTGTTTTTTGGGGGGTTTCATGTATGACTGCATCATGAATGAATGTCTGAACAGTTTTCTTGCAAGACAGCGCCATGCGAAGTGTGCAGTGTATTCAAATACACACTAATGAATGTTTATAAGCAACACTCAAACATTATACATGCAACTTGTATTAAACCTGAAACATTAATCCAACAGAAACTGTGCTAAAGATCTTATAGGTGTATTTGTTTACGGCATGGTGCAGTAAAACATGAGCACATCTGGTTCAGGTGAGACGGTACTGTTGGAGTGTTTGTAGGCCCGTAGAGAGCCGTGCGCCTTCCTGCCAAATACACTCAGTGCCCTCTTTTGGGGCCCGAGCAACGCTGATTGCCAGTCAAGGGTAGAGCCTACCCAAAAAACACACTGCCATCCCTCTGAGGAAAGAGCATTCAGAACATGGCCCGTCAGCCAGCAGCTCTGCTAATGTACCCAAAAAAGAATAGAAAAGCCCATAAAAGGGCAAACAACAGAGACAGACTGCATGACCTGTTCTGAGACGCCTTAGCAGTGTTTGCTAAAGCAAGATTACTAGGACTGTTGCTCATTTGTGTTCCAGTCTTACATTCAGCATTTAAGTCAGCATGCTTGTGCTATATAAAAAAATCTGATTAAAAACTGTGAAAAGATACCTGTGATTTAGGAACCTTGTTGTTGTAGGTAAAAGATAAATATTATATTTTATATTAAATATTTAAAAAAAATTCTTTTTTGCTTGTTTATTTCATGTTTTAGCTGTTAAACAGTACAGTAAAAGTCTCTTAGAATTTATAATTGTATTTTATTTGCATGATTGCATGCACTGAATCATGTGCAATTTTCCCCCTGCCTGTTTTCGAGCACTCACAGATACTATAAAAACCTATTTCGCAGACTCTTTGCTGTTGTCATGCTGTGTAATGCTGTGAGAGTGATTACTATTCAGATCAGGTTCAGTATTTGAACTAAATAGTTGAACAATACAATGATTCTTCATGTTTGCCAGACAACAGCTTGTTGTTGTGGCTGAAACTATCTGTGTTCAGTACAAAAGTGGTCTTCTTGCCCATTTGTTGCTAGATTAATTAAAATATGCATATCATTTGACAATACGACCACCTGAATTACCATTCAAAAGTTTTTGAAAGACATCTCTTAAGCTCACCAAGGCTGCGCTTATTTATCAAAAAATATAGTAATATTGTAAAATATGATTACAATTTAAAATAACAGTTTCGCATTTAAATATATATCAAATTATAATTTTTTCCTTTGATGCAAAGCTACATTTTTAGCATTATTACTCCAGATGACTTTCTGCTTAAGAAACATTTATCATCATCATTGAAAAAAAAAAAAGGATTCTTTGAGTGACATCTTTAGTGTCAGTATAGAGCAATTCAATGTATCCTTACAGAATAAAAAAAAATGAATTTCTTTCTAAAACCCCAACCTTTTCAACTGTCTTATCAGGTATATGAAATATTAGTGTTTCACAAACAAAAGCATTAAAATTGCTGTGTAAGATGTGATCAAATAAGCTTGATTTTTGTTTGTTCACAGGTGTTGTGTTTCATTACCGCTCAAGCACCAGTCGCTACACGCTAGATTTTCAGCGCGCCAAGCAGGCTTGCATTAATGTAGACGCCACCATCGCCACCGCCGAGCAGCTTCATTCAGCCTACGAGGACGGATTTGACCAGTGTGACGCCGGATGGCTGGCCGACCAAACCGTCAGGTGACTTCTCCAGCTCCAGACTCAACGCTATGATATACATGCTATGTATCTTTGAACTCTGGGGTTGTTCTCCACAGATACCCCATAACAAGGCCCCGTGAAGGCTGTCACGGTGATATGATACTGAGGCCAGGAGTCAGGTCGTACGGACTCCGAAATTCCTCTGAAACGTATGATGTGTACTGCTATGTAGGAAAACTGCAGGGTAAGTTCAGAAATCAGCAGGTTTCTCCTCACTTGAAACACACGAGAGACTTACGCTGTGTTCACGTCGTGTCACAGTTACTATAATTAAACAGATTGGAAAGTCTGTTCTGAGCTGTTCACGTCCTCATGCAAAAATGACTTGTTTCTATGGCAACGATGAAATAGTTCATAGCGGTAATGAGAATTTGAAGGGAAAATGTCTGTGTGAACAATGTTAATGGTGCGCATATTTATTATTTATTGGTTTATTTTTCAATAAATCAATCCATGTTTGGCTTAACTGGTTAGTGGTAATGTGCTATATTCTTCGAAAAAAAAAATTTAAATTAAAATTCTAAAAATGATTGGGTGAGTTATGATGCTATAACATAAAATTGCATTAAAAAAAAGAAAACTATAACAAATATAGCAAAATAATATTACTGTAAAGTATAAATACTTGCATTGCTTTTTTATTTATAATTTTTCTTTTGTTTAATCACATTTTTTCACTATAAATATACAAATGTGCCTGTGTGGGTGGGGTGGGGTATTTAGTGCCCAAATTAATTGCATCCAAGGTAAAAGTTTTTGTTTAATGCAATATATATTGTTTATTGCATCATATATAAACATAACATATATTTTTTCAAAAGTATACATGCATGTATGTTTATTTATGTATACATAATAAATATGCACAGCACACATACATATATTATGTCAAAAACCTTTATTTTGGATGTTTGATAGCACTAATTCTGCATTCTGGGATTGCCTTATTTGTTCTGAATGTGCACTGAACAAAAGGTGATATCTCATTGTGTGTGTGATCTCAGGTGATGTGTTTTTCACTGCTGCTGATGTTAAGATGACTCTAGCTGAGGCCAGGGAGGAGTGCGAGAGACAGGAAGCGGTTTTAGCGTCTCCGGGTCACCTGCATGCAGCGTGGAGGGCCGGCATGGACCGCTGTGACTTCGGCTGGCTGTCTGATGGCAGCGCCCGCTATCCCATCACTGTACCCAGACAGCAATGCGGTAAAGGACAGCTGGGAGTCAGGACTATGTACCGCTTCCTCAACCAGACCGGATTTCCCTTACCGAGTGAGAAACTGGGAGCTTTCTGTTTCCAAGGTATGTCCTAGAAGCACTTATGGCATAAAAAACCCCAAAACAAATTCTTAAAACTTACTGGGTGAATCTCACCGAAATCTCACAGCCCAAAGAAGACAAGAAGAAAAAAGTTGACGTTAACTAATGTTTTTTCTCATTAGCAAGAATAATACAACTTTAATTTTGAATGTGATAAACTAACAGAAACTATTTATTTCTTAACCTTAAATGAAAAACATGACTTATTTCTAAAATAAAAACCAAGCTGCTTCTTTCATTTATTTTTCAAGTACTTGATATATGAACTAAAACGCAATGTGTTATCAATAATAATGCCCAAATATTTGTATTCCAACACCGATGTAACTTGGGTCCCCTGATGAGTTTGAAGTACAATAGATTTCTCTGTGGTTCTAGAATTTGAAAATAGCATACGCTTTGTTTTGTCAATATTTAAAACCAACTTCAGAGCACGAATCGTATCAAAAGCAGACTGTAAAGAAGCCACAGATTGTTGCTTAGTAAGAGCTGGGCAATAGTATCATCTGCATAGAAATGGAACTTTGCATTATCAATATTAAAATCAAGACAATTTATATATATACTAAATAATAATGCCCCTAACACAGATCCTTGAGGGACTCCCTTAACGATCTCCAGAAAATCTCACCGAGCACCTTCTACCTGAACACATTGAGTTCTGCCCTGTAAATAGTTTGAAGACCATAAAATAACATTTTCTGATAACCCTACCTGTCGAAGCCTTTCTAATAATATATTATGATCCACGGTGTCAAAGGCCTTTGATAGGTCAATAAAAAGACATGCACAATGTTGTTTATTATCTAAGGACTCCGCAATATCATTCAAAACCTTTAAAACGGCTGTGGTAGTACTATGCCCTTTACGAAAACCAGATTGATTTATAGATAGAATATTATGACAATTTAAATACTGAACCAACTGATTACTAACTACATTTTCTAAGACTTTTGAGAGAATACACAATTTAGATATAGGTTTATAATTATCCATTAGGGAAGAATCTCCCCCTTTTGGCAAAGGAACAACAAGTGCTTTTTTCCAAATCCTAGGAATTGTTTTAGTTAATAATGAGAGATTAAATAAATGTGTCAATGGAGACGAAATCACTAATTGTAGATATATTGTAGTGGGGCTATATGATCAGGACCTGACGATTTATTAACATCTAGTTCCTTTAAAGCTGAATAAACATCAGTGGAAGTAATCTGTTGAAAAGCAAACTCACTGGACCATAACTTACGTTCAGCATTAAGGAAATCTAGGTCGAAAACTGTATTATTATTTGTCGGAAATACAGACCCTGATGCAATGAAATATCTATTAAAACTATTAAGCATTTGGTTTTTATCTGTAATTTTAGTCGAATCTATTGTTATACAAGAGGGAAACCCCAAATTTGATTTATTTCCAGTTAACAGTTTAATATTCCTCCACAACTTCCGTGGGTTAGTCAAATTTTCTGTGATTTTGTCAAGGAAGTAATCAGATTTAGATTTTCTGATTGCAACTGTGCATTTATTTCGGAGCTGCCTAAAACATAACCAATCAGAATTTAAATGTGTTCTAAAATATATACAGTGGTTACGGAAAGTATTCAGACCCCCTTAAATTTTTCACTCTTTGTTATATTGCAGCCATTTGCTAAAATCATTTAAGT
>JAUCMS010000073.1:200716-216448 GCA_032357445.1 Enteromius radiatus
TTTTTTTTTTGGGTGGGGGGGGGGGGATGTCACTCTTGCCTGTCTTCAAAACTTGAGAGCCCTGAAGTTGACATGTGACCGTAATGACCAGACAGCATCTCTGTTTCGACATCGATCAACTTGCTAAAGTTACGAGGTAAGAACGTGGATGTTTAAATGAACACTGTTCAGTTTTCATTGTAAGATTATATCTTCTGGTGTGGTTTCTGAGAGAACTGGCGAGCAAAATAGCATTTATATTATAAATGTTTCTTTTTACCTGACCTGAATGACTTCAAATACACAGTGGCCGAAGCCATCTTTAGTTAGAGATCCATTAAATTGTAGTTTTCTGCCGTTAGTCTATGTCTGTGGGCCAATATGTTCTAATTAGCCTGTGTATAAAAAAACTGACTAAACTTTTAGTTTCTCCATTTCGTCTGAGAAAACGGACCAGAAAGTTTTAATGAATCTAGATTGATTAGTTTTGGATGTTAGGTGAGTATACAATTTTGTACAAAAAACTAGAAATGTGTTTGGGGTTGTAACAAAAGAAACAATATTTGTGATAGCATCATTGTGATATATAGATCATCAATATATATATATATTTTTTGTTTGTTTGAAAGATATGATTAAAGCAACACTTTGTTAGATATGTAACCTTTTGCCTGCCATAATGCTCTTGGACTTTATAATACTGAGGACATTTTTTAAATTAAGCCAGTCATCTGATTTTTATTTATTTACCATGCATATTCTTTATTTTGACAATGTGTGAGAAATGTCACAGACTATAAAAACTAGATCTCTCCAATTTTATGTAAAAGTGTGCTTTTCTAAAAACAACCAAACCAAAAATGTATTTGACTGATTGTTTATTTTTTGAGTGAAGGGGGTTTTCCACATTGATACAGTCAAATTATCCCTTTAATTATAGTTTATGTACATGAAGCGAGTGAAAAATGTTAACATTGTCTATAAAGACATGTCTAAACATTCAGTTCTAAAATTGATTTTGGAGTTTTGTAAACAAGGCACACGTACAGTTGCCAGAGTCAAAACAACACAAATAGTGAAATGAATGTGAATACAGTATTTTGAAACAACACCAATATTTAGAACTTTACTTTTTTTTCATGGAGCCGGTCATTTAGTGTAGTGGCTGAAACACACGACCTTGAGTTGACCCTAATGCTAATAATAAGAATAGGAATAAAATGTCAAGTTGTTTTTATCTTAGCTTGGCAGTCTGTTTTAATAGTTTATTTCCAAATGCCATGGCTTTGACATGTTTTTCTGAAAGTCTACTGCTTCATAGACTAATAACGACTGAATGCAGCATGCTAACTATGCACTTTTTTGTTGTGCCATTATTTTTTGCATCATCTTTGAGTAAACCTTTTCCTGCAAGGTCTTTTTTTCTTCTTCTCTACAATAGAAAATTAAGTTCATTGTGCTGTTTTTTTCTTTAACTGAGTAACACAAAGTGATCATTAGCACTGTTGTCTTTTAAACCACTTCAGTCTTGCTATTTGTAAACAGTAACATGCATAGACTAAAACTACTCATCACATGTTCTAGAAACTGGGCTGTGCGCACGACTCCTTCTAGTGAACTAATTTGTACTAACATTTGTTTTAACATTTGGCACCATTGCTATGGGCTATGTTTGAGGATAGGTTTTCTGTGGCTTCATGAATTGATCATAAATACTAAAAACAAGTTCTAGAAAACAAACCAAGATTTACTTTTGAAACACAACGGTTTTCTTATTATGTCTGTGGTATGAACCACAGATTTCTTCATCGTCCTGAACACAAAGAACGTTTGACAGTGATGAGGTCGATACAGTGGAGCTCTTAATTTCTTACATTGTGTCGTAGGGGAGACATTGTATAAACACATAGTTTCAAGAAAAAGATAATTAACATACATTTATAAACACTCTACTTGTATATTTCAATAGTTAAAAAAATCAGAGAAACAATGTTTTGTTTCTTAACATGACTCAACACGGTTTGGTCCACACATAAAACTAAATTTAAAAAGGTATGCTTTTAGAAAATAATACAATTTAGCACCCTGTAAGGATGGCAAAAGAAAAAAATTGTGCCATGGCTGTGTTGTATGGTGTTTAGCACTTTCATTGAATTTGTTTTCCTGTTAACAGAAAATATATTTTTCACATGCTGTTTATATGGGATATGATGTTATTGAATGATAGACTAAGTGCCCAAAGGTATCAGTTCAAAGTATTTAAGCTTTGCTGTCATTCTGTTCTAGAACATCCCTCAAGCTACTGCATGCTAAATGGAAGAACACAGTGCGAATTTCTTCAGCAATCTTACCAAATATCTCTTCCTTCAGCACGACTGTACTGTATAAGATCATTCAGACCTGGAACCAGTAGCTACAATTTTTGCGGCACCCAATGAATACTATTCCTGTCCTGTTGCCGTCTTATAGCGAAGTCCTGATTTTGAGGGAAGAGGGCGCCTGAGGTGCCTAATCCTACAGAATCTTTGCTTCAAACAACCGCCAATCACTTATTTTATATTCAAATCCTTCTGTATTACAGTATCTAGAGACTTTGTCACAGTTTTAATGCACTCGAACTAACTCCTTACATTATTACGCTTAGTTCGTGAGTAAATACAGTTGGTACTCTCAGTTGTCGCTCTTGTAGCAATAGACGCCGTAGAGTTTGTGCTTCTTGTCTGGGAATCCAGAGAAGCGGACGGCGGCCTCAGTGGGACTGCAGCGTCTGCGTGGTCTTGAGATTGGGTAGCGTACGCTTCCGTCCGCCAGCCAGCCTGCGTCACAGCGGTCGTAGCCCAGCAGCTTCCACGCTGCGTACATTTGCCCGACTTTGGCGATCTGAGCGCCGTCCTTTTGACAAGCCCGCACTGCCTCGTCATACGTAAGTTTGAAAGGGTGTATCAGATAATAGAAACGTCCTGGAGAAGAGAAAGGGGGAAAGTGTTTATTCTCAAATCATATGCAGTAAGGGTATTAAACATGAGGAAGAGACTCTTTGCATGGTTGAACTCATTTCGTTTTTGGTTTTTTTCGTTCATGCATTATGTATCACATCAATTGCTTTGCTTTTTTTGGGAGAAGCTAGCCTATTTCTAATGTCTTTCAAACAGTGTGGAAGACAAACCTTTGAAGTTAGAGGTGAAACAGAAGACATCATATCTTTCCTTCTGCTTGTCACGCATCCCATAATTCCTTACACCAGGAATGGTGTTTTTGCCTCCACATGGCTCTCTGGGTTTGGTGATCGGGTATTGCACCGATCCGTCACTCAGCCACCCTGCATTGCACCAATCCAGCCCATCTCTCCATGCATCGTACAGCTGGTCAAAAGAGGCCACAATGGCATCCTGGTCTCGGCAAGCTTTCTCAGCATCAGCGAAGTTCAGGTTGTAACGACCCAGTCGAGGAAAATATGGGAAAACAATGCCTGTGGAAACCAGAAGAGCAGAAAAATGTATGAAATTGCATTTTATGCATATAGAAATCTTTGAAAATGCTCCCTGATTAGATCTGTGAAATCTGGCGATAATCAAATTCTTGATTGATAAATCAAAGTTATCTCCAGTGCATCATCTAAAGGAAATTAAAATTTCGATTTATTGTATGCAACTGAAATGATGCCAAGAACGCAAGCAAGGACCAAATAAATGTCCCATTATTTGGCAATGATAGCTCTTATGTCAGGATCTTGCTGATGGTTCAGATTTATAAGTTGTTCTACTCTGCATTTTAAGACTATTGAATAGCGTTTACATTGCACAGAGTGTGAAAAGAGTCAGCACAATGCTATCTTATAGCTAATTACCTTGAGGAACAGCCAAGGACGCATAAACTGTGTATAGTATTTTGTGCATTACTCTGGAAAGAAAACAGCCGCCAGGCATACAATGGCTTTGTTGCTGTTTTTTCATCTGTGTAGCGTTCTTGAAAACATGTGCTAATTTAGGTACTACCTTACCTTATGTTTGAAGGAAGCAGGATATGTACACCAAATATTAATATAACCAAAATACAACTGTAAAAAGACATGATTTTTGTAAAAAATGCTGTTTGGTGCTGGCCTGCATTGTAGATATGCCTAACCATGTTGTTTACTAGCAAAACCTAGCTGAATAAACTGCTTGACCCAGGAAATCTTGCTAGTCAATCTAGTTTTAAAGCATGCTAGTGACATAACCAGCACCAAAATTAAAATAACTTTTCTTGTGTGTTTAATGTCAGACCAGGAAAACCCAGGTATATTAGCAACATAATGTAAATCTTTTACCTTGCAGGTCAAGCGTGACAACTGCTGTATTATCCTCCAATCCATCAATGATTTCACACTTGTATTTCCCATAATCCTCCAGAGTGATGTCAGTGATAACTAGTGAAGCATCGTTCTTGTCGGCATCCTGCAGGTGTACGCGGCCGTGGAATCGACCGTAGCTCTTTTTGTGGAAACCCATAGCTACGAACACATCAATTTCCTTCAGATAGTCTGAGGTCAATTTAGTCCATTTAATCCTCAGTTTGGGATTTGGGGTAGATGGGGGATCCCGGTTGAACTTGCATTGCAGTGTGGCATTGCCACCACGTTGAGAGATTACTTTGGGTTGTGCTGTGTCAACTGAGAGTCTGGGCCCATTTTCTGAAAGTCAGAGAGACATTGAGATTGTCAGTCAAAGAAATAAACAAGAAAAAAATAATGCAGATTGTGACCGACTTAATAGCCTTTGTTCTGATTTTGTGTGTCCCAAGGCCTGTTGCATAGCTTTTAGTGTTCAATACTTTAGGCGTTTCACAAAGATGATAGCTTGAATTCATTCTTGCCTATTGCTACAGGCTTTTGTGGTTATGCAAAACCATAAATCATGTTAGAGATTTTAGAGAAATGGAAACTCCCCTACATGTTTATGACAGAGTGACTGTGTATGCTCTTCCACTGAAGGCACTCCAGAAGGTGTTGCAACCATTTTAGTGTACAAATAATAAGAGAAATGTGTGCCAGTGAAGAAAATAGACTGGCAAATTTCCCAGATCTTTTGTGGGATCAGTAATCAAAGAAAGAAGAAAGGTAAATCTAGAAGAGTTGAAGAGGTCTTTTAATATGGTCCAAGGTCCATATTTACATGGTTTGATCAGTTTGTCATCGATATACATTAAATAAGGCAGAAAATTTATTCATAGAGAAACAACTGTGGAAGTTATGGGAACTGCGGCCTGCTCTAAATTTCTTAATGTTTTTGCTATTCTTTGAAGTCATCTGGTTTTCATTACGACATATTTGGGACCCAGTGGAGACATGATTGGTGTATGTGTCATCCAAGGTAAAACCATTATTTTAATTTATAATTTAAATGTTAATTTGTATGTCTAGCTAAAACTCTCACATTCTATATTAGCAGGCTAAAGGATGAAGACTCTCAATGTCAATGACAAATAACCCGAGTTAAGACTTGGGACTGCCAAGTTCTCAACAACACCCTGTTGGATCTGTGGATCTGGTGAAAACCTGCGAGCTATCCAGCCAGCTAAACTACAAAACTACTCAACTTCTGCTACAGGAATGCTTCTTTATCAGAATTCAGACACTGGCACAGTGTCCTAACCAGGTGCGATGCAATACGTTTCCATCTACAATGTGCAAGAAAGCTTGTGATATCACTGGGGGCTACATGGCATAGCTTAAACTGAAATAGGAGACTCAATCCAAGCTACAAAGTCTTGTTTTGCATTAGATGTGGTTGATTGGGTAAAAAAAGATTAGCACTGCCGAGACAGCTGTTATCATTTGTTATTGCATCATTCCTGGCCAGGGTACAATGTGTTATTTTTTTATCATAATTAATACTTACTATATTGTTGTTCACACAAACCAAAAATTTATTTATTTATTATTTATTAATATTTATTTTGCAGATGCAGTTGGAGGGGCTAATATACAACTATTATCTGATATTGGCATGAATAAATACCAAACACCAATAGCTCATCAAATATTTAACACTTGTAGTAAGTAAGTCCTGCCACTTTGCGTCGTGTGACGTGAGCCAGAGGGTTTCGAATGACCTAAGTCGACACCCGATGAGATAATTACGGTAAGTGTCCCTGTTAAGAAGTGCTGGAGGGGGAACACCATTTTAGGGGATGAGCAGTACATCCCCCCTCTCTGTCTCTCTCTCACTTTCTGTCTTATTTTTCCCTCTCTTCTCCACTCTTTTATAATATTCCCTCTCAAAAACAATCGCAAACACACCTTTTCCCATGTCTTACCTGAGATGTATATAGTCCTGTAGTGTTCCAGGTCACTGTATGCCTCTTCAAAGCTGTCAGCTCGGCTCTCAGAGAGGACCAAAAGGAAGAAAAGAAGGAAGGTCATCTTGATTTATAGCACCGGGGGGGTTGGGGGGTACTTCACTACACAAGAGAACACAAAAATAAGGGACAGTCAAACAAAATCCATTATATATCCATACTATATATCCAATCCAGAAAGGAGACATTCTTTAGAGTTGTATTATTAGGCTTTAATCAAACTCAAGTCTCAAGTCATTTTCAGCGGAGTTTGCACCAGATCCCCTGCACGTTTCCATCTGCAGTAACTCCCCAGTGCAGTGCTGTCACGCAGACACCAGCACACGCTGTGTCCTTTCCACCACATCTCCCAAAAAAAGACACTTGCACAAATAGGGCAAGGTACATAAATAAATGACTAGGACTGTTAAACTTTTCACGCATGCATAAATCCCAATTAACACCAGTGCTGCAGGACTGCTTCCTCTACCCTTCACCTTAAGATGCACTGGAGTGTAAAAAAAGTGCAGTCAAGATGGCACAAACTAGCACAAAACTTTGCTGGCACACTTCTACAGCACAGACCGTCTCCCTACAGACTCAGAGCTCAGAAAAGACTTACCATCTTACGGAGCGTGTGCTCCCGGCCGCTAGCGCATGTAAGGAACAGCTACGCAAAAGATCGGGATTAGAAAGTGAGTAGAGTCTTCTCTCCCTCTCTCTCTGCAGTCACTCTGATTGATTCGGTTTTTTCTTCATTCATTTCAGAGTGCTGACGCACTGAGGTAGTTCCTCTACTGCAGTCAGCAGAACTGCTCTGCAGAGTAGCCAACCCCCCCAGACCCAGGCTGCAAACAGTCATTACGCATATCAGGAAGCCTCCACTGATAACAGTGAGGACTTGCAGATGCAGTGCCCTCTCCTGTGACAGATAAGTTACCACAGTACAGTGAGTTTGCTCAGCTGTGACGAGGTAAAATCATATCCTGCAGGAGAATGATACCAGGTCCTCTGTTGAAAAATGATGGAATACAGTCTAAAGGATCCCCAGTAATCGGAGGGTCTGCTATGCTAAATTGCCCTACGAGGCCACTTTATAGCACAGTTGTTACAGCTGAAAGAATTTGTTTCCACCCAATTGACCCTAAGGCCTCTTTAGTGTAACGACTGTCAAACATGCTCTGTTTTGCAGGCTTGCGGTTAACCAAACACACTAACTGTGCTGTTGACAGAGAACACCGTTACGAATCACATTCCTTTGTGGCACTCTATTGTGTACAGTGAGGTCAAGCACTGGGAAAACAATCCATGCCTTTAGTTTTCAAATGTGGGTAAACGTCTTAAACGCATAGACTGCAGTCGATCGGAAAACAGCAATGCTTTAGAAACAGTGCCAGACCACCAGCTAATTCACATAAGCATCACAAGAATCTTAGTCTTGCACAACTAGAGAACTTATCTTCTGGGAAGAGGCACTAGTTCTGCATTGGGAGAAAACTCCCTCGTTGTTGAAATCACTTGCTGCTAGGAAATGCCATGGTTACAGATTTGAGGGTTGAATTTGCTTTAAGACAGTCCAATGTAAACAGTGACTCAATACTCTGATGCTTCTTAACCTTGTAGTCTCTTGTTTTTGGATATTTAGACCAGGTCACTGTTACCGCCTTGACATTAAATCTCTTTCTTGGCAATAAACAATAAATGAAGCTTCCAATAAGCAGTATAATTATTGCCTGACCAGGTGTCTTGCAGACTTCTTGTTCAGTGGAATATGAGTGGATAAGAAAATACCAATCTGTGTCAACAATCTGTATTCTGGGACAGGTCCTGATTAAACATGCTTGTTTAACTCGAGCACAGATTGTCCCAGAAGTTCTGCAGACTTTCCAGTCCTCATATGGAAATCCCTTTTGCAAGACCCAAACCTTTCATTTGTTACAATTTTGATGACGTAAAGTGTTTAGTTAACCAGGCTTTTTAGCAAGGGTCTATTAGTGTGATTGTAAAGTGATGTTTTGATAGCAGTGGATCTGAAATTAACTTCCCTGATGTAAATAGTACTTTTTATTGATTTCAAAGACAGGGAAGCATTTGCGTTTTTGCGTAGAACTAAATATTTACAGTCTTCCCTTAGAACTTTTGCTAGAAGCCTTTTGTTAGAAGATATCGCTAGACACAGTGTAGGTTATGAGGCTATATGCACAATTTGACATTATACACAGTTTGACTACACAATGCTTATTGGAAATTGAGTCAACACAGCTTGGGGGGTCATTTTACAATGGCACTTCCCAACAACTCGCTCCTACTGGTTCCTGAGCAGATGTAAAGCTTAGAGATTATGGATCTGATTTTTCCAGAACCTCTTTTCCCTTTAAACCCCATTCCATTATGTGCTAAAACATAATCCTTTAAGTGGCTGATTTGAGTAGTCATTGCCAATCACTTCGCATTACTATGAGGGCTATTGCTTTCCTTGTTTGGCAGTAGATCTCCAGATGTGATAGCATTTGTGTTTCTCTTGTATATGCATTGAATGGTAAAAAAAAAAAAAAAAAGCTACCACTGATCATGCATTACGCTAGTCGACTTGATTTCAACAAGTATAAAAACGAATGCATGTTTGCAATTAATAGACCAACTTATACTGTATCAGCCAATCATCAGAGATTTCTTTTAGAGATTCTGGTAACACCTGATAGCAAAAAGTAACTTGAGATGAATGTGTGCGCATGTTAAATGAAGATTTGTTTGTAATGTATGTGTTAAATGGATTACTTTTTCTTGTCAGAAAACGCAGACATAATTGAAAGACTTAAGGTGTTAAACCTGCTGAGTCCACAGTAGACCTGTGCAGATGGCAGCGGTAATTTCCAGGTGAATGCAAAAGCACTTCAACACAAATAGATGCAGTGTAAACCTGTGATTTCAGTGACTCATGTTTAAACCTTACGTTTGATTCTACAAAGCACACAGTAACCCTTAATCTCCATAACATCAGAACGAGGACTGTTCCCACCCTTCAAATGATTCGCTGTCTTTGAAGGCCACGGCATCTCTCTTCACTAGACATTAGACCGATGACAGTGTATGAATGGGAACCCGGAAATCTCTCATTTATAGTGAGATCAGACCTGTTTCCGATTTCTGTCACTTATACAGGATCTGCTTAAAAAAAAAAAGTCCTATTTAAGTTGTTGAGCACTGCTTTACGAGCAATGTAATTTCAAATAGAAATGTAATGAAATACTTCTAGTATTATATTGACTGGATAGATTTGTTTCAGGCAACACTGATTGAATTTTCTGCTTCACTTTTAATTTTCCAGGTTGATTTACTATAAGTATTTTTAAACAGCACCCAAAGACCCACTGACACTTGTGGAGATTTAGGCACTAACATGCCTAAGACTGGCCCCATTGATGGGGTAATTGGATGGGCCATTACACAGTGTTCGGCATCCAAAGAGCCACTCCCAAAAACAAAAAAGATCCATGTCACAACATCTAAAATCTTTCCATGTGTTTTCTCTAGGGGTCAGGCGTGTGTTTGACCCCCACTCTCTGCAAGCACTCAAAGTGAGTTCATTTCACAGGCTCGTAAGTCAGATCTCTGTGTTACAGGTGCCATATGCAGTATATTTGTCTTAAACCTTATTAATACACATGGATGTGGTTTGTAGCATTTTTGTGACCTGGAAACAAAAAATTATTCATGTTTTTCCAAACTTGCATGCCATGATGGTTAGCGAGATTTTATTATGTATTGTTTTTTGGGTTACAGAGCGGGGTTAAATAGAGTTCCTCCGTCTCTATTAAAACATATTCTTATATTTCACTCTATTTGTGGAAAAACATGTAAAGGTCAGAAAACAGTTCAGCCATTCATAATGAACAATAAGGAGATGCTCTGTTCGGAATAATACAAAGAGTCTTTCTAATTTCCTACTATTCTGTGATGTGTGCCAAATGACTGAGAAAACTGAAGAATTTATACACAGTACAGTAAGTTATTTGGGTTAACACATGTTCTGAACAGTCAGATGAATAGGCTACTATTTGCAAGATGATCTTTAAAGTTCCCTTTTTTTGCTGTCTGATACAGTAGTGGTCTCGGACAATATACTGACACCTACTGGTGATGACTGATTTTGATTAATTACATTTTAGAAATATCCTATTTACAGGTATATTTAGCTGATCATGTGAGCTCAGCATGACAGCCAATTAAATATCATCTTTAGGGCACTGATATGACTGCAATCCTCATCTCATCTCTGCTACATTTGTTAATGCAGTTTTTCAATCCTGTTCTACAGCTTTCATCGTTGACTTCTAGCAATTTGTGTTTTGCACTGTTTGCTTGCACCTATACAACAATGGAGTTGATCGGGATGCCAGACAAAATGATTTGTATGTCTGCTGTACGGTGGCTGCTTGGATTAACTTGAGTTTTGCTGCCTGCAGCTATATTTTTGGCAGGTATTAAATGCAGTATTTTAAGTGGAAAATCTTACTGCATCTTTAAAGTTGCATTAGTTTCATTCACGCACCATTAAATGAATGGAGAGGAAACGCCAGTTGTGTAAATATAACCTTTTCATTCAGCTTGCACATGCTCCTTAACTGTTCTATAAGTATGTTTCATGTTCGTTAAAGACAATGTACCTCCTTATTCATTGACTCCAGCATGAGGAAGGGCTCTGTGCTCGGTGCATAAAGAACCTTTGACTTGGCAGCACTACCTGGGTGTGTTAACAAAGGTGCTCAAAAAGTGGACTCATAAGGTGAGACTGATGGACAGCAGATGGACTTTTTGATCGGGAAGCAGGACGAATTCCTGACAGCTGGATACAAAAACTGGGTTACTCTTGGTATATAATTTATTTGAAAGCTAAATATTCTGTACTCTTAGTTTGAGAGACTATTTCTTCTAGCGGTGCATGGGGCAGTTTCATGGCGGTCCACCCACCCGGCATCTTGTTAGAGTTCTGTGGGTCTTGACGTCACCCTCACACCACCTTAGCACACACAAAGAGTCCTCAGTGCATATGCATAAACTACAACCGTCTCTTTTACTGCATCTTAGACAACCTGGATGCTCTTCCACATCTTAGTGCTAGACTTGCTATCTGCATCTCAAAATAAAAAAATAGCTGTAAAGAATGGTGCAAAATACTGTTGAAGCATATTAAAACTGAAATATGAAGGTCAGCCTGCAACCGTCTCAGTCCAAATAGCATGTTTTTCAGAGTGCCTGTTGCCTTTTGAACATTTAAAAGACAAAACACTTTAAGATGCCACTTAAAACTAATAGCATTTTATTCAGTAGCTTCATGCCAAAGGAGAACTTTGTAAGTTTTCTAAACATGATATCTCGATACAATAACAAATAGTTATTCAAAACCAGATGTTCTTTACTAAAACAGAACAATTAAAGAACATTTTTATCTGCAGAATTGATAATAGCCATAGTAATACTCAAATCCAATTAACAGCACCAGGCTATAAGCATGAAATGAACAACGTTTAAAACGGACTCTCTGAATGATGCAACACATTAACCTGGAGGAGTCCAGGGGTGAAATGAATTGCATCGCCCCAGGCCATCCTCCTACATCACAGCACTGTGGAAAATAAGGATGAAAGGTCACTTGGAAAATCGGCTGGTTTAATGTGTTCTGCCAGCCATGTGGGGAAAAAGTCAGAGTTCAACCCTGGTCATCACAGACCACCAGAAACATCTTTCAGAAAGCTGGCGATGTGACCTTATGATCAGCTGCCAGACAGATCTGATTAACCACCGCTAAATAGCAAACAAGCCAACTGCGTTAACCAGCTTTACATAAAGCAACACAATGTCTGCTACCACAATACCAGGAAGATGGAAATGAAACTATGTACCTGCAGGTTTACATTTGCAAACTTTTAGCATGTCATTTAAGTGCACTGTTTCAGCTCCAGGCCTGTCTGTTTTCATATTGTTTATAAAAGCTGGGTAAGTTTTACCATAGCGGTTCACTGAAGCTCCAAACCGATAGATGGCAAACTCAGCCCTCCATGCAACACTGAGTGCTTCATTCATGTGTCAAATAAAGCCATGCATTATTAATTTATACTTTTACACACTCTTGGCCCCCAATATTTGTTTAACCAGCTGTTCCTTCTCAGCACTTTTGCCTGTATTGAAGTGGACCCTCTGTATGCGCGTATTTTGCCCTGTAAGAACATTCTGTCATTGCATCGACTCAACAAGCAAGCTTTTCACTCTGCAGAATGTGGGCTACACTTGTTGGTCTCTTTGGAGCCAGGCTGTCTCATAATTCATTGAGAAATAACAAGGGGAAGTTGTTTGTGTTAATGTTAATGGGAGTATTCATGAATTGACTCAACTGCTGGTAAACCACTAAACAGCCATAAAGATAAAAAAATTGGGGGAGAGATTGAGACCAAGATGAATGCAATTACAGTCCTTATTAAACCTCCAAAGATTGGCAAATCATAATACGGAGACACAATATTATTAATCTGTAAATAATACTCGAAAACAAGTTTAGATGGCCTATTTTTTTTTTGTCAAAAATGCAACATTTTATGCCGTTGTAAACATGTTTAATTTACTTAAAAATAACTGGTTTACCAAACATCTGAAGAACACTAAATATTATCTTAACAAAATGTCTTACCGTATGTTGGTTATACCACACTGACACGTTTTAAATATTAAGATTTTAAAATTTAAAGCAAAATTTCTTTACTGTTTTTAAAGAAATAAAGTACTATACCTAATTTATATATATTATCATATTATTATCAATTTTATATGTATTATCATAAGCCATCATAACATCAAAAGAAGTACAATTTGCATTTGAATGTTTTCTGAGAGTCACCTCGTCAACTTTTAGCGTGAATGATAGTGTATTTCCAAATTTAGACGGTTTAATGCGTCTATGAATGTCTAAGAATACGCACACGGTCGGTCATTAATAACATCGGTTGCTCTACAGGTGTTTTATACGTATCGCAAACTAAACCGACTATATTTTGTGATCACTAAACTAGTAAATTGACTGAACAGTCACTCTAAATGAAGAAGGGGTGTGTAATGACAGACTCTTACCTTGTGAAGCAGAGCTCTGCGTCCTGCTGAATGATCTCTGGTGGGCTCCAGCATCAGAGAAGCTCGCAGATTTTCACACACGTCACACAACGAGGCAGACCCCGCGGGAAAACACACGCACGCGCGCGCACTGACAGTGAGGTGCTGAGAGAAGCGCTGTGCGTCATCAGGAATGATACAAAGTTACAGAAACACGTAACAAAAACAGTTGCGAGATAAGTTGTTTTTCACGTATATCTCACGATTATTTATTTATATAATACGGTGAATTTAGGTTAAGTGGTACATTTTCTATCAACAAATGGTAAAAAGGTTACACGAACTTAACTGCAGCCTATTGAAATGATTATTACATGTTTCTTGTCAAATAGTATAGAAATTATATGCTTCTTATTGAAATATCTTTTTATTCTCCACAGAAGAATTAGCATGAAAGGTTTGCATGAACATTACGGTGAGTAAATGAGAATTTGTATTTCTTTCTAAACAACAATTTTAAATATAACATTACTACACGAACACACTCTCTAAGGACAACTTTGCTTACTATGTATGTCCAGAAAGGTTTTTTTTTTAAATCTGAAATCAAATATCCTCTCTGCAGTTATGGTCAAAAGGAAAAAATGATGGTTGACATAATGTACTTTTTTGGACAGAATTTGGAAAGCATGCAGTTTTAATTCCAACCCAATTTGGTAAAAAAGGTAAAAAAATAAGGTTGCAGCTCTATTTTGATGACTTCATTCAGCAGAGTATTTTGGCAGCATTATGGCATTCGCTTTTCCACCTTAAGACATTTTTAGCTTTAGAAGGAAACTTTCACCCGGCTTGTTTCCACATGACAAAGCGTTCTTTCAGTAATAAGAGGTAACTACAAAACTAAACATAATCACTGCTCAAAAATTAATGCAGAATAATTCCACTCTGAACATGATTGTACAGAGAACAGATTTGTCATTTATAATTCATAGCAGGATGCCCAGTGTAACAGTGACCACAGATCTGTTTAATTGATCCAACATAGTCTCAGCTTTACACCTACAGTTTGAAACAATCAGTATTTATATCTTTCATATAAAAGTCTATGTGCATCTTCCACGTTTGTGTTTTCTCAAGGTCTTTTCGTGCTCTTGAATGGCATGTTAAACATTCATTGTTTTTCAATATTGTTATGAAAATAAAAAAAAATGCATAAGAGAAAGTATATATTTAGGATGATGAAACTGTAAACTGGAAGTGGGTGGTTTTTGGCCAGAATATGGACTACATTTCATGCCAAAAATCTGGCTGTGCAAGACTTGATCAAAAACACTGGTCTTATGTCATGAAGATAATAATTCTCTGACCACAAGACAAAATATGACAATATAACATTCCATTTCGGCATTTCAGTATATCCATCACTTACATTATATTGATATATTGATATTCAAAAGACCAAAATATAGAGAAATTGTTGTTTTGGGTCAAGGTTAATTTTAAAGCATCTGTGCCCACAGCCAAAAGTTGGCACAGACATAAGTGGAGGGTCGTAAACACCAGAGAATGCAAACTCTGAGCCTGTAAATGTTCAACCCTCAGGGAGATGAACGGACCACTTCTCTGTAGGGTTTATTAACTCTGGCATGCAACCAATTACATTATACCTCAATCCACTGTATGTCGTATCCAAAGAAATTCTAGGAAGCTGTGAAGAGGAATGTTATTGGCTGTTTTAGGCAGTTTAGATTATGGTTTGTAATAGCTGAGCTTAACAGAAAATACAAACACAGGACTAGAGTTAGTGGTTACAACCATCCACAATGAATTGCAGCAGAATAGTTTGAATAGTTTGGCATTGAAGAAGAAACTTATGCAAGAGCAAACAATCTAGTTGTTTCCTATTATATCTGCAACTCATACTGTATATATAGGGAAATAATTTTTTGTCATTATTTATTTGCATTAATCTCATTTTAAACTTTCCGTCTCAAATATATTTTAAGACAAAATACAAAATGAGAAACAAATGCAATGAAATTTTATTAACTTCCTAAAGACTTTGTGAGATTAGGTGCCATATATGGTTATTTACATATCTTTTACTGTTTTTTTCGGGTTTTTTTACACATTTCTGCCTTTTCTGTATGTGTTGTTCATTTAATAAAAATAAGTACATAAGTAATAATAATAATAATAATTGGCAGCTGTGGTTGCCAGAATAATTCTGTAAAAAACACATTTACAGTATGGCCAAAACTTGTGCCTTCCTTATTTCAGAATCACACTCATGGTCCTACCGGTCTAAAATGACCGGACACCTAAAATGAAACT
>JAUCMS010000073.1:236861-256497 GCA_032357445.1 Enteromius radiatus
TCACCGTCTCGTTATTGTCATGAAAAAAAGTGGCGTCAACGAAATTATTTCGTCATCGTTGACGAAAACAACACTGAGGTTCACCCCTAAACCAAACACTTATTGCAACGTAAGCAGAACAAATGAGAGCATACAATTTCGTAAAATATGATTACCAAAGTGTAATTGTAATGAGAGTATGTTGTCCATCAAGCAGGTGTTGTAACAGATTGATTTCTGGTAGCAGAGCTCACAGTGTCCAATCTCAGACCTCTACCTCTCTCTTTGATTTTTTAACAGAATGAAAGGAACTCGAGAGACTTGTTACAGACAGCAAGCCATGGGGTCACCCATGCGGAAACTCAGGGATCTGCAAGGTGGAGCACGGGCTCAGCTGTATCAGGTATCTGGAAGAGATAAACCACCTTTGGGTTTACCACAACAGAAGAGTATCTAGAGCTTAAACGGGGTCACCTCATGAGCACTGAAAGCATGGATGAACACAGCAAATAGGAGATTGAAGGATCTGATGTTAGATTGCACTGATCCCCTCCTGGGGTGGTGTCAAGAAAAAGATAAAGTAACAAGACTTTATTGTCTGGCAGAAATTATATGCAAAAGAACTGGATTTGCAATTTCAAAACCAGACTTGAATTTTTCTGAGGTAAATGTGAGTTCATGCTCATGTGAAAACTGTTGTCATGATGCTTAGTGTTATGGGAGGTTTCCTTTAAAATGTTGCTATGCGGTTGCTATACTAGCCTAAATCTGTCTGATATTGTGGTCCACACACTCGAAAAAGAACTAAATTACGGTTTAGTAAATCTGCAGGATTTTCAAAAGTTTTTTATTTAGTAAACACACTTTAATTCATAAAGGATGCATTAAACATATCAAAAGTGAGTGTAGACATTTATAATGTTATACACTATTTCTGCCAAAAAAATGCTTTGTTTGTACTTTTCCTAAAATATGAATTATCCAGAATTAAAAATACAGGGGTTTTTTTAATCATAGTTTCCACAAAACAAATATTAAGACAATAATAATAAGAAGAAATGCTGCTTGAACCACAAATCATGATTTCTGAAGGATCATGCGAGTCTGTAATCACACACACACACAAAAATAATACAATTGAAAGCAGTTGTATATAACATTTCACAATATTTATTGTATTTTTGCTTAAAAAAAATATGTGCAGCCTTGGCGAGCAGAAGAGACTGGCTTTGTTGTAACTCTTTTATTTTAGATCAGAAACAAAAATACTGATATGAGCCCCAGAACAAAGCATTGTTTTTTTATGTTGCCGCATTCATAGCGAGGAGCGACCATTGGCATTCAGCTTCATGCTAGTCATGTGCATCCGAACACCGCTGTCAGTTGCGATAGAACAAACTCGCCCTGATTGGTGGGATTCCCTCCGTGGGGTCAAAGTCCAGCTAGTCAAGCAAGTAAATTGGTGTGAGGAACAGAGGGGGGTTGGTCAGCTGTCACGCTGGATTTGTGGTACTGGACGCTTCTTCCATAGTAAAGCACAGAGCCTATGACCTAATAAATGTTGCTTTCGGATGCCCGAGTATCTTTTGGTTGCCTCTTCTTCTACTCGGAGAATATCTGGGGAATGATTTCCATGCTGTTATTGAATGCATGCTGATTCCAGCGAGCGCAAATTCAGTGTGCCGAGTTGTGCCAAGACAACTAGGTTAATGAAGTCAGTGGTGCTTCACACAGTATGATCAGTCAGTCAGCACCAGCGGCGGATCCTGGCGTAGCTGATATAGATGAGGATGGCAGCACTCCCTGAGGTGGCATGTACTTCACTTCTTTATGGCTCTTCCACAATACTTTCACCAGATTGCACCAGCTCTCCCGTGAACCTCTTATTGAAAATGAATTGTGATCTAGCGAGTAACTTTTTCAGAGCAGCTCCCTGTGCTATAATTTTCCTTCCCTCTTCTGTTGCTCTCTATCTGTCTGCTTGTGGTAAACGTCACCAACATGGCATATATGAGAAGTTTTTCTTGGTCTATAAAAATAACTAAATAATCAAAAAAAGAAAATATATTGTCTTTTTTCCCACTTAGAGTTTTGTTTTAATTTAATGTTTACTTAATTAATTGTTTTAAATTAATATATTTAATATAATTGTAATTTAATAAAATTTTTAGTTTCATCATTTTAATGTAATACTTTTAAGCATTTTTATTACAAATTTTAATTCTTTTTTTCCCTTTTCTAACAAATTCCTTTTGACATACGCAATTTGACATACATACATAATTAATTTTTATACAATTAATTTTTGTCTTATTATTTTTATTTTTTTAAATGATTTAAATTAATTATTAATTTCCTTCAGCTCCCAATTTATTTATTATTTATTTTTCCCCTTTAGGAACTGGAGTCACATGATACAACATATGTTTTTTTTTATTATTTATATATATTTTTTATTTAATTCAATAACATTTTTACGTTTAAATTATTAAAAATGAAAATATAAATTTCATTTAAAATTTATATTTAATTTCATTTTAAATGTTTTTATTTAATTGAACTGAATTAACAATAATTTAATAATGATATGATTATTTATTTTTTCACTGATTTTTATTTTATTAAAAACATTAATTTTTTCATTTTCTTGGAGCTCTGGCCATTTGAAATCACATATTATTTTCATTTATAGTTTACATTTAATATAATTTCAGTTTTGTTATTTTTATCTTTATTTAATTCTCTCTTTTTTTTTTTATCTTTTTCCACAAACCTTTAAAAAGATTTGTTTTTTAATACGTCACACTCAGCTAAACATTCTAGATGAGGTCATATGCTGTGAAGTGTAATTATTTTGACAAAATGTCATGGGGCCCAGGGCAGATAGTGGGACTGAATATTATTCTCCAAAAATCCGACCAAAGAAATCTTTTTTTCTAAGATTTCTAAGGCCGCTGCTCGGTCTTTTCCAGCCCCCTGCTACTAATCGAGCCTCTGTGTCTTATCTTAGCTTACTTTCACTCCGGCATTAATTATAGACCACGCTTAAAAGTCAATTCAGGAGACAGTGCAAATTAAGGTCACGGATGCACATGTGTAATGTGTATTAGGCAGTGCAGAACAGAGCTGAATATTCTTTCTCCCAATCCATGAATAATGCAGGCGGTGTGAGGTAACCACAGAAACAAGAAAGTCAGGACAAAAACAAAACAAATGAAAACCAGCTCTGACAGCAAACAGATAAAAAATAGCTCTTTGTTAATTATGTTCCTGTCACTTTGCTAAGTGTTCTGGCACAATATTCTGTAGAAGTTTTTTTAGACAAACTTTGGCAGCAAAACACTGATATTCACATTAATGTGCATTGTGTTTCTACACTATAGTGAAACTAAATCCATAAAATACAAGCAAGTGAGCTACTGTATCTTGACATGTTCTTCCATCACTGTGGCAGAAGCCACTTCTCATGTGGACAATAGTTTCATTCAGTCTGTATAATTAAACTAGATGTATTATCATTCCTTCCAGTCTCATGGCTAATTCGTACAAATTCATACGACCTCACTCGTACATATTTTATGAGTTGCCAATTCGTATGAATTTGTATGAATGACCACCTAACCCCGCCCCTAAACCTACAGTACTTGTCACTGGGGTTTAGACAAATTTGTACGGATTAGCACGAACTTTCCACCTTGTACGAATACTTATGAATGGGTCGCGAGACTGTTGGTTATTCTAGTAGCTGTTAAGTTGTGAGAACAATAAAAATGAAACATACATGTGTTTGCATTATTTTAAGTTGCTCTAAATGTATATTCTCTAAATGTATTTTTGAACCCAATGCTGTATATGTGAATAGTATTTATATTTATATGTCTATAGATTGTTTATATTTTTAGATATTTAAAAAAGAAATCCAAATTTTCTTAGGTTTTTATTAATTTAGTCATTTAAAATACTGGGAACAAAATACTATATAAATATAGTATATATAAGAGAAATAAGTTATGTTTATTAAATATATTTATGTATAATATAAAATATAAGAATATAAATATATAAGTGTATGTGTGTGTATTTATATATACTTAATGTATATGCACAGTACATGCACATATATTATGTAAACAAAAACTTTTATTTTGGTGTCACTGGATATAAAAGGTATGTACATTATATGTATACATATATATATATATATATATATATATATATATATAGGCTATATTGAAAACATTTTTTGCATTTAATTTAATTAATTTAATTTTAAAGTGTATGTTGTTATTAATAAAATAACAACAAACATTAAAATAATCAAATAAGTTATATTATTTTATCTAATATCATTAATTGTGTTGTGTGTATATATAATATGATTGAAAGTAAATATATAAATTACAAAAATGTATAAAAAATGTGTGTGTGTACAGAATTTAATGATATAAAATGAAACTTTTTTTTTCATATACACACATAAGTTTTCTTATAATTACAATATTGAAATAAATGTCTCTAAAAATGACAAAGTTTCTTACTGTGTTGGCAGTGGACACCATCGAAGCCAAGCGGACATCTGCACAAATAGCCGACGAAAGTGTCTCCGCGGTAGGTCTCACTGAGTTCACACACCCCTCCGTTGTGACAGGGGTTTGGGCGGCAGGACCCTGAATGACAGAAACACACAGTATCTGAAATCTGCAGGCTTCATTTGAAGTGCTATTTGAAATCCTACTAAAGTTTCTTGCAAGTTGATGTGTAAGTGACCTTGATGCTCAGTGCGCTTGATGACATGCTCTTTCCCCACACTGTCATTATTATTTCATGTTTTTCAGCTCAGCCTGAATATCATGCTAAATACTGCATTAGCCATAAAAGACGACTCCAGAAAGTGTGAGTTTCTAATGAACGCTAAGCAGATGTTTAAATATGAATTAACTAGTGAATGGAAATCGAGGCTGACATCATTTATGTTCACGGCTCATAAGCCGAACATGAGCCATCTGTTTAATATGCCATTCATATCTAGAGTCTCAATGAGCGAAGCGCTCTTGAACCTTTCTTAAAATGAGGAATACAGGTAATTAAAACAGACTACATATAAACAAACTCACCAATTAGAGATTGCTCTTCCCAGCCCGATGCTGTTGAAAAAGCAGAATGCACAGTTTGTGAGATTCTGACATATTTAATCAGCGCTATTAAAAATAAAGATCCAATTAGATGAAACAGTAGAATCTTCTACAGCTATATTACAAACGTTATATTATTTATATCTTTAGAACCATCACTTCCTACACTCGTTTTTAAAGAGGAAAACATTAAAAATGCATAAATAAAAACACGGTGTTCACTCCTATTAGGAAATAATGAAAAATATACATTTTCATACGATATAATACACAATATACAACACTACCACTAACAAAACTTTCAGAAATATTTTTTTCCAGCTGATAAATGATAAAAACACTGACAGCCAATCAGAATCCACCTTTAAAGGTGTGTTATTGTGTGTTATGATAAAATCATTATAGTGGTTTTAGTATCTTTAAATGTCACATTCAAAGATCTATATATAATTATTAGGTAAAATATAAAATGCAAGTAAAAACTATAGCTATATATCATTTATGGTGAACATTTGACACATTGCATATGATTATATGTAATAATAATATATATGTATCGATTTCTTTGTTATATAATGCACATTAATGGTTTGTGTTAAATGTTCTATATTTACAAGCCAAAACTCTAAAGAATATACGGTTACACTTTATTTTGATAGTCCACTTTAGTCATTCTTTTTGTAACTACAAGTCAACTAATTTGTCACTACTAACTCTCATTGTAGACTGTTAGGGTTAGTAGAAGAAGTTGACATATACTTGCAAAGTATCTGATAGTCAGTATGTCGTGGACCCATCAATATAAAGTTTTAGAAGATATTAAGAATGACTGCTAGTTAACATGTAGTTGCAAAGTGACTTGCTGTTAGTAGAATGTTTAAAGTGGACCATCGAAATAAAATGTTACCGAATATGCACGGTTTATATTTAATTTAGGATTTATTCTAAGTCTCTTTATTGGTGTCTACAGTTCTGTGAAGGACATTTGACATCCCTGTAAACCTTCAGTCCACAAAAAGTTCTTTAGGGAAATAAAATAGTTATTTCTATTGCATACAAAAACCTCCATTCGGAACCTTTATTTTAAGGGTGTATGAAATGCCACATTTAATCTCCAAAAACCCATAACTCAATATGAGGATTCTTTGCTGAATTTAATCTTTGGAGAAGCTTTACATGTGAGCTCATGAATGAAGACAATGAAACAGAAGAACCAATTTTGGTTCCCCAACGAACCTTTTAGTGAAGAGTTATTGTGAAGATATTCTAAAGAACCAGGAGAAAGGTTTTGTTGATGTTATATACTGTATGTAGGTTCTTCGTGGAACCATAAATGCATAGGCATACTCTTAATAAAGCTCAACTCACATAAACATACTCCATTCATTTTAAATCACAAGAAATAAAATTCTCAAATGGTTCCTTAAATCCAAACTCACAAGCAACATTTTCATCAGCTGGTGTACCGGGACAGTCAGCATCGTTCTCACACGGAACCGGTTCACAGACTTCACCTACAAAACATGAAGAAATATAAACAGGAAATGAGCAGATCTTTTTCCCAAAGACAAGTCACCTCTACAGTTTGTTGCAGAATGATGCACAAGAGTTTGTGATGCTATATCCACAGCCACGCTGTCATTTCGGTCTGAATTATTAAGCCACAGGAATCTGGAGAGGAACTTTGAGTGTTTACACAGGTGTCCATGTCGGCCAAACTTTGCCAACTCTTAAAGATGCGGCGCAGATGTTTGGCAATGACAGAATGCCAGCGCTTCAGAAGTGTGTAAGGTTAAGTGAGGTGGAAGATTAGAGAAAATCTTTTGTGTTAGGAAAGAAACACGGCTGACGGAGCTGTCTTGTTTCACACTGATCTGACACAACCTGAGGGCATGAAACTCACAGTGGATTATAGCAGCGCACCATGCGCTTTCCAGTACAATGAATTTCACACTGCCATCATATTTGTTGTGTTACTTGCACTGAACTTTTTGAACAATTTGATTAAGAATAACACAGTGAATCAGGAAGGAAATTAATGAATCCTTAAAGCTTACAGATATAAAGTACTGAGTATCAATCAATTAATCAAACATAATTTATATAGCACTTTAAACACACTGAAGTGGGCCAAAGCGCTGCACAGAAAAATAAAATAGAATAAAAAGATTTAAAAATAAGACCGCTAAAACACAGTAAGAGACCATTGAAATCAAAAAAAAAAAAAAAAAATTAACATCAGGTGTCAAATGCCAAGGTAAAAAGACTCATTAAGACCTTTATAATGTTGCAAAAGGTTTCTTTTTTAAATAAATGCTGTTCATTTGAATATTCTATTCATTTAAAGTTCCTAAAGTTGTATCAAGTGTATCAGTTCCCACAAAATATTAAGCAACAAAACTCACATTGACACAATAATAAGAAATGCTTGAGCAGCATATTAGAATGACATTTCTGAAGGATCATGTGACAGTGAAGACTGGATTAAAGATGCTGAAAATTCAGCTTTGCATCACAGGAATAAATATATATATATATAAATAGACAACTATAATTTTATTTTCTAATATAGAATAGCTGTGGAACTATAATTACAGTTTTTGCAAGCATAAGCATAATTATAATCATTGTAATAAATTATTGGCGTGCAAAAACAACAGGTTTGCAAATAAAACAGCTCTAATGAGTAATGTTACAACATAACAACACTATAACCCATGCAGGTGATTTCTAATGAAACTCAGTGACAGTCCAAACTGAGTCACTCTATGTAAAGGTCAGCCAGAGATGCACAGTATGACATTTAACATCATCACATTGGGCTCGGCTATTAAAGACACAAGAAGATGTTTCAGGCTCGGAGATGATAAGAGTGTTTAGATGACTATTTATTGTGCAGATGACCTCTGGATCACCTTAAAGTAGAACCAAACAAATATCCCAGCTCATAACAGCTCTGTAACATGCACACTGGCGCTTTACTATTTATTGCCATCTTTAATGTGTCAAGCAGCTGTGCTTGCATTAATGTCATATTTAATTGAACGTCTGTTAGAGGGCGCTGATAAAATCATATGCCCGAAATAACCAGACATCTCATTATCATCTCCCTCATGAATTATATCTGAGGACGTTTGAATAAAAAAACACTGAAGTGATGCTGCAGATGTCCGAGCTGTGAATAAACGCACCAAACGTTGCCTGGAAGTTCTGATGCGTGTTATAAACTTGGTTCTGTGCAAATGCGAGGTGTATGTTAAACATACAAGAGTTGTGTTCCGAGAACTCACCCGCGGATGTCGGATGTGGGATGGACGCGCCAATGCGGACGACCAGGAACAAAAATAAAGGCACCATCGCGGGGAAACTTGTGTGTTCGCTGGTTCTCCTGTGCAGCCTCGATGCGTCCCGTCTTTCAGCTGCTATGCAGATCTAATGGCAGAGAGACTCGCAGTGAGGATGTCCGGTGATGCTGTGACTCCGAGCAGTGATGCTGCTGCTGCTGCTGCTTCTTACTGCAGTGATGAAGATGATGATGGAGAATCGACACTGGCAGGATTCACAGCATCGTTGCAGACGCACCCACCAATCCATTCATCCTCAAAAAAACACAACTTTCATTTTGTAGAGTGCGTTGAAATTTTGCAAACCAACAAAAAGAAATGAAACATTTTTTATATATATATACTATATAAAAACAGGGACCCTTTTCATTTGACTTTCTATATCCCTGACTGCCACGTGCAAATGTTTTAATGACTCATAAACACAAGATAATATTGCTTTTTTCTTTTTACGATTATTGCATTAGGCTAAGTTACCTAAATAAAATCGTCTTAAATCGTATATAATCATGGTTTTCAACATGGGCGCGCTTAATAATTATAAAAAAGGTTTATTTATTAAACATATGTTATAGCTACCACTTCATATAATGTACTCATTTATTTACAGATTAGATGATAATGACTTAAAAGTTGTGTGTGTCTGTCGCCCTCTGTAGGCCCAAAACAGTAACGTTAATGTACAGCATTGGGCAATGATATTCATTCCTCCTCTAATTAATTTATCATTTTAACATGATTAATATGCGTATTTCGCATAGATTGCTTTTAATATTTCTAATACCGATAAATATTTAGTTAAAAATCATATTCTTCTACAGCTAACGTAGACTGTTACCTCAGTAACGTAAGTTAAATAAGTGGTATTTCGCATAAATTGTCTCTATACTAAGTAAAACGAATATTCTGATCATCCGTGTATATTTATATTAATCCTAAAACGTATTAACTTGTTATAAAACCGAGAAGATTGTTCCTATATAACAGTTTCCATAGTTAACGTTATGCTTTTTTTATGTTTAACGTTACCTCAGTACTACCACCGCTTCCTTAAAAAAAAAAAGAAACAATGTTGAATAAACATGTTGATAATTTTTTATGATGATTTGGATGTAGAATAACTTTAGATGACTATTTGGCAGAAACTTGTTACCATGGCAGTTTTTTGTGACTCGGCACAAAACGGGCACGCGCCTTAATGCGGGCGGGCTCACGCTAGGTGGGAGTGTTTTGAGGGGCGCAAGGGCTGCGCGAGACTTCACAACACAACTCTCAACATGAAACTAGCCAAAGTGAGTGTAACAAAAGTAACGCAAAGCTTCCTTAACATCATCTTTAACATCTCTTCCCAATTATTTAACACTCCCGCCTCACTGCAAATAAGCCTAAGCGCTCAACTAACCTCAAACGCTGGACTTTGTGTTGTCAAACTTGTCCAGAACCAAACTAAGCTAACGAGCTAACGCACATAGCCGTCATTTGTATGCAGATTGAACTCTATTGTTTTTGTTTACTCTTGTTCTAGACAAAAATGCAGTTTCTCATAATATAGCTGATGTTTATTCCCAGAAAAATAGCATCGTGTTGTGATTACAAAGGCAACAATGCGCTAGCGTCATGTGTAAACAATGATAACGTTAACGTTACTTCTAAAAGGCATATCACAGTATTTTGAGTTTTTCTAACTGTTCGTCCTTGTTTTCCGATTAGGAGAAAGGCAAACAATGAAGACCTGAAGCTCTCTGTCTTGTTACACCCAGACCACCACAGTGAATTAGAGAAAACTCTCCTAATTAAAGGTGTAGTTGTGGGTTTCAGGAGGGGAAACCCTCCTGAACACTGTCAGCTTTCATTGTC
Source organism: Enteromius radiatus (assembly GCA_032357445.1). Classification (NCBI taxonomy): domain Eukaryota; kingdom Metazoa; phylum Chordata; class Actinopteri; order Cypriniformes; family Cyprinidae; genus Enteromius; species Enteromius radiatus. Next base: position 247,174 of record JAUCMS010000073.1, read on the forward strand.
AGCTTCCTAGGGTGACAATGATGGCAACCCATGGTGGCAGTGAGGAGTCTGATCCCTTTTCGGTGGTGACCCGGATGGCTGGGACAGGAGGAGATGGGACTACGCATTTGCCAGCATGTCGGGGTCAGGGTATACAGATCTCGGACCTGGGCTCAGCTTTGTCCATCCATACCACGGTTTTACCACCTAAACAGCCTCCTGGGGTCGCATATTCTGAATTTGGAAAGGATCCGAGACCCGGAACGGTCATGTTTGGCTCAAAGGCAGGTGGTAATAGTGCCGGAGATGTTATATTGGGGTCTTTTTCAGGAGTTGGGAGGGGGATGTCAGATCCTCCACATGAAGGCGCTGTTGGTCAGATACCATCCTCATCGCTGAATCCTGAGGTGTGCCTGGCGGTTCCTTCATTTTATCCGCTGGGCATCGTTGAAGAAGGTGATGCTCTGGATGTGCAGGAAATTGGGGAGGATGAGGAAGTTGTTTTAACCCTCACCGCACCTCCTACTAATCAGTGAGTCATGTTATATGACACTATGCATCACATGCATGTTTAAAGGGATAGTTCAAATATTAGCCTTATGCCATCTAAGATATAGATGAGTTCATCAGAACAGATTTGGAGAAGTTGAGCATGCACTCACCAAAAGATCTTCTGTAGAAAGTGAAAAAGTGAAAGTAAAGTGACTTGTAGCCAAGTATGGTGACCCATACTTGGGAGTTTTTGCTCTGCATTTAACCCATCCAAAGTACACACACACTAGGTGCCATGGGCAGCCAATGCTGTGGTGCCCGGGTAGCAGTTGGGGGTTTGGTGCCTTGCTCAAGGGTCTCATCTCAGTTATGGTATTGAAGGTAGGGAGAATGGCTGTAGTGAATGGGTGCCGTCAGAATTAGAGTCCAAAAGGTTCATAAAGACATCACAGTAATCTACAAGTAATCCAGTTGAAGTATTCCTTTTTGATTTGTGATAAAAAAATAAAAGATTTGTAATGCAGTCGGTAACTCGACAGGTGGTATCATGGGAAGCTGGACCGGATGATCGCAGAGGAGCGTTTGCTTCAGGCCAGGACAGCTGGCAGCTACCTTATCAGGGAGAGTGACCGCCGACCCGGCTCATTTGTGTTGTCTTTTTTTAGCATGACCAACACAGTCAGCCATTTCAGGTATTTATCTGTTATCTTTCTCTGCAGCTTCAGAATTCAGAATGTCAATCAATTGAACTAATCACTAATGATCATGACACATCTTTATTTGCAATGTGCTTACATTTTAATCTGAAAGGTTTGTGCCTAGATAATAAGATGTATCTGTTACCTGAGTAATGAGTGTTTGCAGGATCATCGCCATGTGTGGAGACTATTACATTGGAGGCCGTCGTTTCTCCTCTCTGTCGGATCTGATTGGTTATTACAGTTACGAGTCCTGTCTGCTGAAAGGAGAGAAGCTGATATCACCAGTCGCCCCTCCAGAGGTATACATTCAGTATAAACATTTTTGTAGTATTTATTGACAGAAAAATTAACTCTTATTTTCACAATAAAATCAATGCTTTGTTTTGTAAAGCCTGTTGAAGACCGCAGGAGGGTGCGAGCGATTCTACCGTACACCAAAGTGCCTGAAACTGACGAGATCAGGTCTTTAGATTTTGTTATTTTCAAACACATACTATATATAATATAGTGCTGTCAAACAATCAAGCACACCCAAAATAAAAGTTTTAATATGTTAAGTTTATATATTAAATATATTTATTAATAATATGAATTATGTATAATAATATATATAAACTAGTGCTGTCAAGTGATTAATCGAAAAATAATCACATCCAAAATAAAATGTTTTTGTGTACATAAAATATGTGTACTACTGTGTATATTTATGATGTGTGTGTATATATATATGCATGCATGCATGTATATATTTCAGAAACATTTTATATTAAAACATTTATATATAATATAAATTATATAAATATAATTATATACATGTAAATACTTGTTCATATTTTCAAAATATATTCTGTATGTGTGTATATTTGTACATTATAAATATACAAAGTACACACATATATATATTATGTAAACAAAAAAATTTATTTTGGATGCAGGTCATCATGAATAATTGTTTGACAGCACTGATATAGATTTAAAAAATATTTCCATGTATTCACAAGCGTGTGTGTGTATTTATATATATATATATATAATATACACAGAACACACATCTTATGTGTGCACAATGTTTTTTTATGGGATGTGATGTGTCGCAATTACTTGTTTGACAGCACTAATATAATATAAAGTTTGGGGTCAGAAAGTTTTAAGTAAGGAATGCTTTTGTTCAGAAAGGACTCTTAGTATTAATCAAAAGTGACAGAATAGAGATTTGTAATGTAATTGAATTAAAAAATTGTAAAAATAATTTATGTTTCAAATTAATGTTGTTCTTTTGAACTCTCTATTCATGAAAGAAAAAAACAGTTTAGCATTGTTTCCACAAATATATTAACACAGACCACCTGTTGTTGTTTTTTTTCTATTGATGTTAAGCATATGAAATGTTTCTTAACTTACGTGCACTGAAGACTGGAGTAATCTTGCTGAAAATTCAGCTTTGTCGTCATAGGAATAAATTACATTTTAAGTTATGTTCAGAAAGTTTACTTAATTCGACTCACAGTTTCTTCAAAGGCGACACATTTATAGTTCATAATGAACTGGAGGACGGCTGGTTGTGGGTGACGAATGTCCGAACAGATGAGCAGGGTCTAATAGTCCAAGACCTGGTAAAGGAAGTGGTAAGTATAAACACTGTTTAGAATAAAAGTAAAAATAACTGGATGCATATGTATAAATACATTATTATGACAAGGTGTCCTATATTGACACATTTACAGGGGCGTGAAGAAGACCCACATGAGGGGAAAGCGTGAGTTTGATTATTTTGCTTTAATTCCTTGTTGAGTGCTGTTAGTTTCCACTAGTAATACAAACTGTATATTACATAAAATTAATAGAAAAATGTGATTAAATTCATGCCCGATCTGCTCAACCCTATCTGTCTTTTTTTAGCTGGTTTCATGGCAAGATCAACAAGAAAGAGGCTTACAACCTACTGATGACAGGTCAGAAAAATGTTAAAGAGCAATAAACCATTAAGGGTTACACCTGCTTAACTCCTGTAATCGCTCTTCCCAGTTGGGCAGGTGGGCAGTTTTTTAGTGCGCCCGTCTGACAGCACACCTGGAGACTATTCGCTGTACTTCCGCAACACTGAGGCCATCCGGCGCTTCAAAATCAGCCCCACACCTAGCAACCAGTTTATGATGGGAGGCCGTTACTACAACAGGTAAATGCGATTTAGGAGCATTTTATGGCTTTTGGAATGTATAAGATTGATCATGACTCATACTGCTTGTGTTTTCTTGTTTTTGTTTGTACAGTATTGATGACATCATTGAACACTACAGGAAGGAACAGATAGTTGAGGGCCACAACCTTAAAGATGCTTTATCTGTACAAGTACGTGCAAAAACATTTTTCTTTTTATGTTATTATGTGAATTATTTGAAATGTGTGATTTCATCAGCACCAGGAGCAGGTGCTTACTGACACCATCGAAGGCAAAGAAATCTACAACACCATCCGTAGAAAGACCAAGGACGCTTTCTATAAAAACATTGTGAAGAAAGGATATGTCCTGTTCAATAAAGGTATTGCCAGTACTTCAGTGTAGTTTCACATTGAAGGCATGATCAAAATCATTTTACTAAGATACTAGTCTTGTGTCTTTTATAGGAAAAGGAAAAAGATGGAAAAATCTTTATTTCATCCTTGAGGGAAATGATTCCCAGCTGATCTACTTTGAGAGTGAGAAACGAGCAACTAAACCAAAGGGTTTAATCGACTTGAGTGTGTGTTCTGTGTACGAGGTCCATGACAGCATGTTTGGCAGGTTTGTATTATGCGCTGATAATACTTCAACTTTGGATTAGTGTGAAATACATTTAGCTTTTTTTTTTCTGCAGGCCAAACTGTTTCCAGATAGTTGTACAGCACTTTAGCGAGGAGCAGTGTATCTTTTACTTTGCTGGAGAGACCCCAGAACAAGCTCAGGTACTAGCAATCCTATGTAATTTATAATTATTGTAATAATTATGTAAACTATAACTGTAATATTATAATACTATATAAACAACAATTTATATTATGTATAAATTTACACATATACAGAATATATTTTGAAAGTATGTTAACGTATTTACATGTATATTGACATTATTTTGTATATATAAATACACATACAGTATACATTTTGAAAATATTTACATGATTATACATATTTATATTCATATAATTTATAAATATATTGAATATACAAATATAACATATTTTTCTGAAATATATACATGCCTGTGTGTGTATATACACACACACACACACACACATGATATACATAATAAATATACACAGTATGCACACATATATTATGTAAACAAAAAGTTTTATTTTGGATGCAATTAATCGCTTAACAGTTAAAATCGGATTCAAAATTAATACTGTGATCTGTTTGGCTGTAATATTATCATCTTTCATCATTGAGGATAGAAAAAATTGCTTTTGTAGAACACTGAATATAATTCCGTTCAATTTATTCTTGTTCATTTTTTACATCATTCAATGGCACAGGACTGGATGAAATGTCTGCAGACCTTTTGTAGTAACCTTAGGAAACCCAGCCAGCCCTGCTCAAACAAACGTCTGCGTCAGGTAAACTCTGTTGCTTCCTGTTGTTCAGTGTCATATGAAGTACATCTGTGTTACTCACACGTATCTTTACAGGTCAGTAGTTTATTTCTAAATGTTGAGGAGGCTCACCACCTTCCAAGTAAACATTTCACAAACGCCTACTGCAACATTTACCTGAACAGCATTCAGATAGCAAAGACCCATCCCCGGGAGGGCCAAAACCCTGTGTGGACAGAGGAGTTCATTTTCGAGTAAGCTGCTTTCTCAGATATCATTAGTAATTCTAGAAAATTGAACATTTTGATAAATGTTTCCTGTTTGTTTCCTGCAGTGACTTATCCAGTGAAATCAACAGGTTTGAAATCAGCCTGAGCAACAAGACGAAAAAAAGCAAAGAGAATGATATTTGTACGTTCTTTCTTATTACTCCATGCTCAGACCTTCAAAACGTTTTCGAATAAGGAATAACGTACACTTTTCTCCCACAGTGTTTATGTGCTGCCCTCTGTGTCGCCTACAAAGGGGTCAGATGATTGACGAGTGGTTTCCTCTGAGTTCCCACGTGCCTCTGAAGAACGTGGCACCCAGCTCACTCCGTCTGAGAGTGCGCTACTCTGTGGAGAAGATCATGCCTGTGGAGGTGTACAATGAGTTAAAAGAGGTTGGCTCCTTACATGAGTAAAAAGTCAACAACAGTTGGCTAATAACTGCCTTAGAAATGACAGAATATTGCATTTCAGACATGTAAGATCATTAGTCTGACCCATGCTGATGAAAGTGCAATTTTCATTGGGGAAAAAAATGGTGATGCAAGAAACTGAGGAATCAATGCAATCTTGAGTCAAAAATATGTATATAATTTTATTTTGTTTTATTATATAGATTATTCAAATCAAGCTAATTTTATTGTCTGCCATATAAAAGTCAAGTCATGCACTACTGTATATTTCCCTAAAAATAAATGTATTATTATGAAAGCCTATTTCTGCCATGGAATAAGAAAGAAAAAGGTCATTGTGACTTTTTGTTTCACAATTCTGACTTTTCTCTTGCAATTGCAACAAATAAAAACTGTTAGCATCATTGCAAAATATATGCATATGATTATATATATGATGTATGATATAGGTCATATGATTTACTTTTAGGGGGGAAAAAAAGCCACAATGACCCTTTTTTTATGAAACTACAAAGTAATAGCCCTTATGGTATAAATATATAAATAAATTGAAATAAATGTTGGCAGTTAAGACCACTGTTTTTTTAGTTAATTGTTTATTATTTTTATGTTATTAAAGCATTTCATTAAACATTTTTAGAATTAGAATTTTATATTTTCAGATTTCCTTTTAAGTTTAGTTATATTTTTATTCATTCTGTTGTGCTTCTTTTATATATATATATATATATATAGCTTTAGTTTTATTTTATTTTGTTTTTATTTATTTCCGGTTAGTAATTTTAGTGTATTATTTCCTTTGATTTCAGCTGTATTTCAATTAACACTAAAGTTTTTAATACTTTTAAACAGTGATAACCTTGATAGAGACAAAAACAAAATTATTAGTAAATTGTTTATTTTAGAACATTCCAAGATACAATATTTGATCCTTTGCAGCTGGTTCTGCTGAAAGAGTTGCACGTGATCAGTGCTTTAGCCCACGTGTGTGGACAGGACCGCACTCTGCTGGCCAGCGTTCTGCTCAGGATATTCAGACACGAGAACCTGGAGGCCCAGCTTCTCAGAGAGCTCAATGACCGTGAGATCAGTGCTGAAGGTACTCCTTTATTCCTCTTCAAATGCTGCATGACTGAATTCAGCAGAATTACTCATAGTTGCTTTTTGTTTTGTTTTTTAAACAGATGAAGCGACAACTCTTTTTCGTGCCACCACTCTGGCCAGTACTCTGATGGAGCAGTACATGAAGGCCACGGCCACTCCATTTGTTCATCACGCTCTTAAAGACACCATCCTCAAGGTCATGGAGTCTAGACAGTCCTGTGAGGTATTGCTTAGATTTTTTATGTTAAATAGAGATGATCATGTTTAAATCCATATCCTTTATTTGTCGCGCTTTCAACTGAGGTCCACTCATGTTAGCTAAGGTTTCTTGCCCTAAAAACAATGACATTTTATCTCACAGAAAAGTCTGTATTTTATAGACACGCAATTGTGGGAAAAAGTAAGAACTCAAGTTTCAATTACCTTTATTTTTTATTTCGTGCCAAAAGCAAAAACCGAATAGCAACATATAAAGTTAACATTATGAGAATAAAAAGATATGTTTATTTTTATGTCTCAATTCTGAATTGCAAGGAAGAAATCTGAATTGTGAGATAAAAATTATATTTTAAAAAAATTATGTAGTTAAAAAAAAAAAAAAATACTGTTTATAATGTGAACTCGGAGTCTTTTTAATTTGTACTATTCTGTGGTGGAAACAATCTTCAATAAAAAACAACAATTATTATCAGTGATTAGTATGTTAGTGTACATTACAATTATTAAATTACATTTAACTATTAATTCTACATTTAAGGAATAGTTCACCCAAAAATGAACATTCATACTCGCCCTCAAGTAGTTCCAAACCTGTATGAATTTCTTTGTTTTGCTGAGCACAAAGGAATATATGCTTTGGGTCACAATTGACTTCCATAGTAGGAAAAGAAAATACTTTGGAAGTCAATGGTCACCAAAACAGCCTGGTTACAAACTATATCAGTTCGTGAATATAAAATATACATCAAAATATATTCCTAAAGAAATCCATACAGGATTGGAACTACTCGAGGGTGAGTAAATGATGACAGAGTGTTCATATTTAGATGAACAGTCCTTTAACTTCCTCTCTTTAACACTTCAGATTAAACAGAATCTTTAATATTTAAAAATGTATGACTGGCCAACATGTTTGCTTGTCAAATGATGTTATCCAAAAGCTTCAAAAATGAATGAACCCTTTGAAGCTGATGCATCTTAGTTCAATCTTGTAGATCAATAATTTGCCTGCTAAACACACCTTGTTTCCACTGTAAATTAGCTCAACCCATCTAAACTGGAGAAGAATGAGGATGTGAACGTGAATCTTGCTCATCTCCTGAGTATTGTGTCTGAGCTGGTGGAGAAAATATTCATGGCTGCTGAAATCCTCCCTCCGTGAGTCACTCTGTATAAAAAAATACATTCTGTGATCAGATCAAGGTTATAATGTAAGAGTATGGGGGTTTATATATGTCGATGCCTTTTTTGCAGGACTCTCAGGTTTATATATGGATGTTTACAGAAGGCTGTACAGCAGAAGTGGCCCAGAAACACAACCATGAGAACTAGAGTTGTAAGGTATAGAAATGTCTTGTTGGAGGATAACATTTGATGTAATAATAATATAATGGATTTAATACAAGTAAAAGTAATAGGACCATCTGGGGGGAAAAAATCCACATTCGAATGCAAAAAATGTAACGATGTAAGTGTCATTGCATTTTAATTCTTCTGTTAGCCTATGCAGTTGAACCCACTTGATGTGTTGCTTATTCAAAATATTGCCGAAAAAGAAAGCATTAGTGTGGAGAAGATTTAGTTTTCTGTGAAAGTGAAATCAAGCCGTTCTCACAAAATACATATTTATCACATTTTTTTAAAGTGACATGTTAAGTAGTCAACTCTTTGTGATTTGGTTTTCGGTCCTTTGTTAAACTATACATACATGCACAGTGCTGGGTTTTTTTTTTTGTTTTGTTTTGTTTAAGCAACTTTATCAATTATACAGTATTGTTCAAAATAATAGCAGTGCAATGTGAATAACCAGAATAATCCAGTTTTTTAGTATATTTTTTATTGCTACATGGCAAACAAGTTACCAGTAGGTGCAGTAGATTCTCAGACAACAAACAAGACCCAGCATTCATGGTATGCACGCTCTGAAGGCTGTGCAATTGGGTAATTAGTTGAAAGGGGGTGTTCAAAAAAAATAGCAGTGTCTGCCATTGACTGTTCAAACTCAGAAATATTTAGTACAAACGTTTTTGTTTCTAGGATTTCGCAATCCTGTGAATCACTAAACTAATATTTTGTTGTATGACCACCATTTTTTATAACTGCTTCACATCTGTGTGGCATGGAGTCAACCAACTGTAGGCACCGTTCATTAACATTTCTTGGTTTTGCTTCAGAAACAGCAGTTTTGATATCACCCCGCAAGTTCTCGATTGGATTAAGGTCCGGGGATTGGGCTGGCCACTCCACAACATTAATTTTGTAGGTTTGGAACCATGACTTTGCACGTTTATTAGTGTGTTTGGGGTCATTGTCTTGTTGAAACACCCATTTCAAGGGCATGTCCTCTTCAGCATAAGGCAACATGACCTCTTCGAGTATTTTGACATATGCAAACTGATCCATGATCCCTGGTAGGCGATAAATAGGCCCAACACCATAGTAGGAGAAACATGCCCATATCATGATGCTTGCACCACCATGCTTCACTGTCTTTACGGTGTACTGTGGCTTGAATTCGGAGTTTGGGGGTCGTCTCACAAACTGTCTGTGGCCCTTGGACCCAAAAAGAACAAT
>JAUCMS010000073.1:269972-302249 GCA_032357445.1 Enteromius radiatus
TCAGTGTGTATACACTATAGTGCTGCTAATGAATGCATACAACTTCATGTCTTAAATGGGCGAACTAACCCTTTAATTGATTAACTGGAGTGGTGTGGATTATTGTGATGTTTTTATCAGCTGTTTGGACTCTCATTCTGACGGCACCCATTCACTGCAGAACATCCAAGCTCTAAATTTCTCCAAATCTTTTCTGATTAAGAAAAAAAAGAACTCATCAAAAGCCTGTGTTTAGTTAGTATCCCTTTAACAATGTGATTAAGCTGTAGCACAATCTATAAAATATATATAGGCCTAATCTAAAAATGATTACATTTTCAGACTGAATTGTTTATTATATAGTGGATGTCCATCTCCTTGACTTGATCCATAGCTGACACTGACACTCACCTTCTGCTATCAATGCCTTACAAATGAGACCCAAGAGAGATATAATCCACTGCACATCATAGAGGGTCAATAATTACCACTGAAAGTGACCTATGAGGGCCAGTCATGTTGACCTGGATTTAAACAATGGTTGACCCATCAGTTACTTGTAATGTGGAGCAGCTATATGGCTCCCCAAGGACTCAAAGCAGCTCCCGGTGGACATTCAGCATTAAAATGACATCTATTTACTCTTGAAACAAATTATAGCCATCATTTGTGGCTGTTTCTTCAACTAGGGGCATTCTGGACCTTACAATAAACTCCTTTAAAACACAGTTTTCATACATTTAAGATTTTGTTTAAATAGTATATGTATGTGTACTATGTTTATATTATATATATATATGAATATAGCTATATATTAAATTACATAATATGTGTATACATATTTATTATGTATATTTATAAATACACACATACATGTATATATTTTGAAAGCATTTCCATGCATGTATATGAATTGAATTTATATTTTTTAGAAAATATATTTAATATATACATGCATGTGTGTGTATTTTTATATACATAATAAATATACACATTACACACACATATTATGTAATCGAAACATTGATTTTGAATCCGATTAATTACGATTATCATTCTGTAGAAATGAAATAAATGAGATTTTAAAAAAAAATAATAATTAAAGAAATTTTCTTGCTAAGGCTAATTTTATGGCTTGTATTCGGTCCATCCTAAATACTGTACACTAACAACATGTTCATGATTTGCATAATTTGAAAAAAACCTAGCTTGAATAGAATATGACAAGTCATATTTACCTTGATTGTGATCTAAGGCCTGCTGTTCTCTGACGGTGTTTACTTGTTAACCAAGTAAATGTTTGAACTTTTGAAAAAACTTTATTAGCATTAGTAAAACTGTTGACAGGGATGGAATCAGTGCACACTTGAGGCCTTATGATTTGTTTTCATTTAAACACACACATTTAAAAAATATTGCAATGATTTATGTTGATTTCACTCTTTGTGAAGATGATTAAAGATAATGTAAAAATGTTTATGGTGGATTTTCTGAATCTTTTAGCAAACTTGATTTGGGACTAGAGTAAAAAAATAAAATGTACTCGAAAAATTCATTCAGAAAGTTACCTAGAGAGTTTTCATGTGACCTTAATAACAAAGAGAAAACGGTGAAATCTGTTCGTTTGAACAGAAATCAAAAGCCTATTTTCAGCAGATCATATCTCTGTTATGTTTTGCGTAGTGCTGTCAAACGATTAATCATGATTAATCACATCCAAAATAAACGTTTTTGTTTTGTACTTTGGACTTAAAAAAAAGTCGACCATTAAAGTGATTTTCCATCCCACGAGTGGAGGTAGTAGTTTTTACCGTGGCAGGAGCAGACGGCAGACCCCTGGTTTTTGGGGGAGGAGGTGGTGCAGACGACAAACTTGCTGAAAGTTCTCAAGGAATCATTTCTATTTCACACTCCACTTGGCTGCTGATTTGAGATTGTGTGTTAGCATAACAAAGCCGCAGAGCCTGTGAACTTGGGGGACCTTTCGACCCCGCCGCTCCGGCAGTGAATAGGCTTTGGCTCTGCCAATAGAACCCCTCCCTGCCTCTCCTGTTCGTGGCTAAATTGTTAATCAGGGTAATTTAATATAGTTTTCAATATGCCTCATCTCTCTTTGGGAGGGCATTCACAGCTTCCCTCTCCGCCCCAACCGAAAAACACCCCGTTCTTTCATGCGGCCCCAGACGGGCAGCTGCAGTCTGGCCTCCTCTGCGGGCTGAAGTGAGCCGGTATCATGCATTGCTGCGGTGAAGTGGGGAGCGAGTTGAGGTGGATGTGAATGTGGAAACCTCTTAGCCTTGTCTGACTCTAAGAATGGGGGACAGACTCTAGTGGGGTTTGAGTCCGTGGCGGGACAATAGTCTGTCTCCGAAGCGCTCTGCACACAAGCAGACAGCCCGGCCCACCCTCTGTCCATTGAGATGTCCGGCTTTAATGCTCTCTGGATATGTTAAGCCATGCTTTAGCTTCCCCCATAGCTCATGGGAAAATATGAAAGGCGTTGTCCTTTTTGTTTAGATAAATTATATACACTTGACAATTTAACATCGAAATCGTATGCCGTTTTATTCCTCCTTCAAAAAGTTAATTCGCACCTTCATGTCCAAACTCTCTTTTATATATTTTGAATAGTGGATGTGTTCATTGAAATCTTTTAAAAGTCCCATGAAATCAAAATTGCTGTTTAGTCAGAGCCTGTTTTATGGCAATATGTATGCTAGTGTACTAAAATAACATGCATATTAACTCCCTCTTCAGGTAAAATATCTTATATTTTTTTTTACATAAATTGCTCTTTATACTAGAATAAGTATGACTTTTACTATATATATATATATATATATATATCGAACTATTCATCGCAATTAAGCGCATCTAGAAGAAATATTTTTCTTTACATAATATGTGTGTATTGTGTATATTTACACACACAGCATATATTTTTAAAATATTTACATTTTGCATGTATATATTTATATTCATATAAATGATCATATATACATATACTTAATATAAAATATCAGTACATAATAAAAATACACACCCCTTTTATTTTGCATGCGATTAATTGGGCTTGTATCACAAATATAGCCTACTGTGTGTGTGTGTGTGTGTATGTATGTATGCATAATTCTCTGGAAAAATCCATTTTAGCCCAACCCATTACCCAGCATGCTTAGCAGCACACAAATGTAATTTAATATCACATTTTTATTTCCATTTTTTAACATATATTGAATATATGTTGTTCAGTCATAATATAATAATATAATAAAAATATATAACAAAAATCATCATTATTAGACACCCATTGATATGGTGCTGAAAGTGATATGTAAAGTTCTAAAATGGTAAAACACAAACATGGAAGACTTATCTGTAAACATGCCCTCAACGGTGCAAAGCATGCTGGTTAATGGGTGGTGGGGATATAATATGAAAATGATTATTTGGAACGTTTGAGTTTAAACCTGGGGTGTGATTGTACATTTGTACATTTGCTAGTCAGTTTTTACACCTAGCTGAAATAAGCTATTACGATTGGACTGTTCCTGAAATGCAACAAATATACTTTACAACTTTTAGGCAGATAAACGTTCCAAAACATAATTACTGCAGCAATGCAGAAAGACAAAACATGCAGACATTTCTCCAGAGACGGCTAATGTTCTGCTCACTGCTGGCTTCTCCATTTATAAGAGATGTAAGCTAATTACTGGAAGAGCATTGTTAACTTCTGCTGCTTATTTGATCATTATCGGCTTGTTTAGAGTGTGATGAGAGTAAATATAAGCAGCGCATTCAGAAACACTGATTGGACAGGCACAGTCTTTAAGAAGAGACATGATGGTTGTCCTCACCTGCAGGCTGTGTCTAATTCATTTCAGCAGCACCTCGTCTAACAAGAGCCTCCTGAGACGATGAGAGGAGGCTGTTAACCCAAGGACCAGCGTCACCTCAGACACTAGTGCCCTCAACTCAATAATGCTGATACTGGCTAATCATTTGTAATGGTGTGTTAATTAGGTTCCTTTTTTAGTTTAAAATAACATTTTCAATAGCTTTTACTGGTTTTTCAACAATTTCTAAGTTAGCGTGTAGATATCAGATATATGCATTTAAAAATGTTGTGCAGTCAAACACTCTCTAGAATAAGAACACTACTATATAACCTGAATATGAAATAAAACATGAATTTATCTACTAATTATTTAAACTAAAGACTTTTGCTTCATTGGGTTTTGGAAAATATCATGTGTATTGAGGTTTGAGGTCTACACTGTATGATTCATTTATGCAAACTGACACACACACACACACACACATACACCTGAAGAGACATGAAATGAAAAAAGAAACAGACATATTTTGATCAAATATAATTGTTTATTTAAAAATGTGTAAATCTTTATATATCATCATAAAAATATACATGCATATAAAAACATAAAAAAAGCATATGCATTGTGATAAATATAATATATATGTCTCCAATGTCTTCAAACCTTGAACTTCTAAACATAAAATCAAACTGATAAATTCTATAGATAAATATCATTTTATATAATGTTATTAAATAAATAAATAATAATTATTTATTTATATATATTTAATTATATATATTTAAGGGGATTTTTAATTTATATATTATTTTTTACCATTTGTTTGAATCATCTTCTGTATCTTCGTATGATGATATGTGAGCTCTGATTGATGTTACTTTCACCATCACCATCTTTCCCATGCTTCTTTTAGCGTCCTTCATTTGTCTTCCATCCCTAAAAAGACAAAAAATAATGAGCTATAACTTAAGCTAACGTAAAAACAGGCACAAAGCACATGCATGCTATCAGATTTTTGCTGATGTTTTTCTACATGTGTTGGCTCTAGTTATATTCACATCCACTGAGCGCCGTGTAATTAATGAACGCACGGTGATTAGTTCAGGAAACTGATTTCCTGATGCACTGCTATCCACTTCCACAGAAGACAAATACAAGCTTGATGGATCCCCAGAAACTCATTTTCTTGTACTATTCCTTTGCATTTGTCTTATTTTTTTCTATTGTGAAAAATCGAGTCCATTTGGCCTTTGGCTATCGGGAACATGCTATGTTCACTCATTATATTAGACGATATGAGATGCGGAAATGTTCATTTCTGAGTGAAATTAAAGCATCATTGATCATGATGAGGGAAAGCGATGGCTTTTAATCCTTTAATTATGCTCAGGATGTGAATGTATCAATGTATAGTGGTTTTTCAGGTCAGCGGACTCTGTGTTGGGTTGGAGGATGAAGCGCTTCTGGACTATGATGGAGAAATATATTGCTTAGCCGAAGCTTTTACAGGTACAAATGCTATTTTAATAAATATGAATCTGAGAGTGTGTGTGCTCACAGGAGGAGTCTGTCTTGTTAACACATCGTGATTTCACACCTAACCACCACCATTCTTTCAGTGAGCGAGATGTGTGTGTGTGTGTGTGTGTGTGTGAGCAAAACGCACAAATCTACTTGATGCAGTTGAGTCACAAATATCTCTTAAATGTTATGAATATGAAGTGCTTTCAGCCTCTTGATTCTTCTCAGATCATTGCATACTTGTCTGATGCATAACTTTACAAAGAACTGTTTTTGCTATTTTTAGAGGTATATCTTCTGCTATGCTTATTTCTATTAATATAGAATTGATTATTTAAGAAAAAGTTAGTAATGATGGAATTTTAGAAAGGTCAAAAAATGTATTGTATAAGATTATATAAATTGTTGAATAAACGATCAAATAAATTTTCCCTTAATAATAAAGAGTATATATATATATATATACATATACAGATACAGATAATATTTTTCATGTTTTCATATTTTTTATTTTAGTTGTATTTTTAGTCATTTGGCTGTGTGGTTTAATGTTTTTACTTTCAGCTATTTTAGTAAAATAAATTAAACAAAATAAAAAATAAGAAATTGTGAATTTTTTTATTCAAAATAAAAAATAAGAAATTGTGAAAAAAAATATTTTTTTATTTTATTCAATGTTTTATATTTTTTGCAGTTAACAGTTATTTTATTTCAATTAATAAATTAATTCAATGTATATAAATATATATGAATATACAAATATTATACGTCATATTCTTAATTATTTCTCTTTTAGTATGTTTTCAGTCAATTTCATTGGTTGTTTTACTCACTTATTGTTTTATAGCCTTTTTGATGTTTGTATTAAATTCAGATTTATTTCTCTGTAATTCTTCGAAATCCTTTGTGTACATCTGTACTTCTCTCCCACACAACCCTGACATTGTAAGATTAATTTAATGTATCAATTATTCTTATGCTAATTAGGGTACAGTTTCTCAAGGTTAGCATCACAGATGGCGACAAAACCTCACACGCATCTCGTCTCCTTTTACTCTCTGTCAAACTGTCTCACAAAGCCTGTAAGAACTGAGCAACAATATTTGCATACTTTTGTCCAGTCTAATCCAGCATATCGCATACAACACTGGTGTAGTGTAACACCACCACCCCCTCCGACGACACACACACACTCACACACACACACACAACCAAACACGCACATGTCTTTCTTTTCATTGTGCTTTGCTAGCTTGTGTCATTTTCTCAAGTCTGAATCCTCCATGCAGCAGTCAAAACGGTGGCAGCTTGAGAAAGTGATGTCATAATTATGTTTATCTCTCGGCCAGTCGCCAGCCATGAGGTCACAACAACAGGAAGTGTTGTCACAAAACTCTCATATCACAGAAACATGCAAGCAAATATGTGACCCTGGACCACAAAACCAGCCATAAGGTTAAATTTGACAAAACTGAGATGTATACATCATATGAAATAAATAAGCTTTCTAATGATATATGGTTTGTTATAGGACAATATTTGGCCGAGATACATCTATTTGAAAATCTGGAATCTGAGGGAGCAAAAAATTCAAAATACTGAGCAAATCACCTTTAAACTTGTCCAAATTAAGTTTTCTTAATGGATATTACTAATCAAAAATGACAATTTGATATGTTTACAGTAGGAATTTTACAAAAAATCTTCATTGAACATAATCTTTACTTAATTTCCTAATGATTTTTGGCATAAAAGAAAAATCTATAATTTTGACCCATACAATATATTTTTGGCTATTGCTACAAATATACCCCAGCGACTTAAGACTGGTTTTGTGCTCCAGGGTCACATATTTGACATTAAATATTTAACTCATAAAGCTGGAAGAATGTACATTATTACACATATATGTATATTTAAAAATACATATGGATGTATTCAAATATATTTTTAATATATTTGAAATAAAAATATATATATTTTCATAGTTTCTGATTTTATAGTCAATTATTTAATAGCAATAATATTCAAAATAAATATATATCTATTTAAATGCTATATGTGTGTGTGTGTGTGTGTGTGTGAATATAGGTGTCATATATACAGTAGCAGCCCCAATTTTGTAACTGTAATATATATATATATATATATATTATTTATATTAGTTAATTATTTATTTATATTATTTTTAATCGTGACAGATTGTGTTTCTCATCTTCTTATAAATAAATGTGCACCTGTAATATATATTAGTTTTGTTTTTTTTTACACTGATGTTTAAAAATGTTTTATATAAACAGTTATGTTGAATGACATAAAAAAATGTATATCATTGTTTTTTTGTATTATTTAAAATTATTCATAAGTGCATGAATTGTTTGTTTTTCATAAACAAAATAAAAACAATTTATCTAATCAATTCTACAGTGCTGGCATGTTATTTTGAAGAATAAAAGTTTTCATATTTTTTTTTATCTAAATTTAATTTTTTTCTGCTTGACACCTTTTCCTGTTGATGTATCTAAAGTGAGGTAAATCAAATTAACCAATAATATCACAGGCTCTTTTCACAATCAAATCAAATGCGACATTTTGTCGGCCCTGACAGAGCCTTATGTAGTCTTATTGCATCACGCAGACTTTGGTGAGACCCCGTTAACTTCTGGCTGTACATAAGGTTCAGCTAAGCTCATGTGAACTCATTAGGGAACATTATCTGAGACCAACGAACCTCAAAATATCTCCAACAATGGAGCTAATCACAAACCAGAGCACAGAGTTCTCTTTCTCCAAGCCCGGGCCTGGTTTAACAGCTCAGGGTGGTAGATGCTAGTTCCTCTTTTCCCATCTCACACACCAGACGAGTTTTACCCCCACAAGAGCGATGAGTTTTTGACCCAATGTGCTTTCTGAGATAACAGAGATACTACCGATGGAAGCAATGGCACGAAAGAGCGTCCATTTTCCTGCACACAGAATAGTAGATAAATGGTTCGCAGTGCTCAGAAATTTCCCAGATTCTAAAACGAACAAAAGACCCCCATTTTCAGCACATACATACTCATTAAACACACATATAGAGGCCATGTCATGACTTAAGGAGAGATTTTATGCCTGCTGTGTCTTACTATTATGTAAAATTAGGTGGGGGAGAGAACAGGAAGATGAAAGGGTATGGGGCGAAATTATCCTTGCGCCAAACTCATCCGCTGTCTAATTACAGTAACATGCTTTCTTCATGAGAGAGTGTTACATGAACCCTTCTCTCTCTCTCTCTCTCTCTCGAGTGCTTAGAATAAAAACTACTGCATATGTACGCAAAGGCTGAAACCCAGATTTGGATGAATCCATAATTCTCTAAATCAGGAGGTCACACACACACACACACACACAATTTAAAAAACTCATGTATAAATAAGAACAAAAGAACCAAAGAGGAAAAAAATACAAGTAATAAAAAATAATAGCCAAATGTAAGTGTGTTTCCACACACTTACTGCATTACTAATTCATACGTTTCATGTTGTTGTAACTAATATCAAACAGTATATCAAGAGTTAACACTTTTGTTCAACTGTTTTGCTGATCTCAAAAAGCTGCAGGTAAAAAGAGTGTTTATCAATATTGCAAAACAGTATTTTCCCTGTAGTACACAAGTTTTAAATTTGCATCAACTTCACAAGCAAGTTAACAAATTAAAATTCAAATGTAAATTTCATGTTGATGTAAAAACAGTTTATGTAGGTTACACCAGTGCTATATTAAAACCAATGTCCCTTTGAGGCAAGTCATGTCAATCGGCGGCCATCTTTGAAATGCCTTTCGGGCATGCAAGTGCAGCTCCTATCTTTGTGAATGGGGAAACATCAAATTCTCCAAAACTGTTTAAATTCATATTTGAAATCACCAATGAAATCTGAATTTTGCTGAAATATAGCATTTAAAAATGAGCGCATGTCTCAGAACGCTGACTGTTTCTATAGCAACCGGGACTTCTGAACGGCGATTAGAGATTTTACTCAGAAGGCAGGGCTTCCTTCAGTAGAGCAACCATATTAAATGTTGCTTTTTCCCCTATTCAGACAAATATGACACATGATGGTTCATGAACGATTCGTTTATTTTGAACGAATCTTTCATGTGACTCGGGAAGAATGAGTCGTCTCGTGGGAGTGATTCGTTCAGTCACGCATGTGCATTTGTGCAACATCATATAGTTTCTGTATTGGGATTATTGATTCACCTGTTCCAGGTACTGAGCCGGTTAGTGCCATGTGGTCACGTGAAAAAAGAACGAACGACTCAAACCAGAAGACTCGAGAGACGAACTAATCAGTTCTGTTTCCGGCTCAGGCTGCATAGGTTAACGTTACGGGACTGTCACGTGATGAACGAACGACCCGTACCCGAAAACTTGTCAGATAAGAGGCTAGGTGAGCGAATCATAGATTAAAGACCCAGGTAAACAATGAAGTAATCTTTTACGTTGTATGTGTTAGGGAACAAACAGGTAACATTTTAATTATATTTTGCTAAAATGAACGAGATGACTCGAAAAAAGATTCGTTCATTTTGCTAAACGAGACTCAAAGGTCCGAGTCGGTAAAATGATCCGATCTTCCCATCACTATAGGGTTTATGTATGTGGCCCTCTATCGGTCAAAATATACAACTGCAATTTACTTGAGGTGAAACATTGCTTGGGAAATTATGTGCACACGCTTCTTAACTTCCAGTCTGTGTTTGTTTATCGTCTGGTTAGTACTGTCGCCTACAAACACAGCTAATAATGAGTAATGAAGCTGGTGTCAGGTTATTGTGCTGTGGGATGTGTTTCCCAAACATTTATTTATTTGTGGTGACTTGACACGATATCAAAACCGACCAAATCGAGGCGTGAATGGTTTTATATTCATATTCATTTCATCCTGCATATAAGGCAGCGTTTGTAAGCTCAGAGCTGCTTTGTCTACAGCCGTTGCCGTGGAAACCTCTCGTGCTTAAAGCACCTCCTGCTGGCAGAGAATGAGTCTGCAATGAGTCCGCCAGACGTTTATGAAATATCGAAGACTTACAATGATTAATCAGGCTTAGACAACAACTTAGTTTGGAGGACGGATTGGTTATATAATTTTTAGTGGATTTTTCACTCATAAATGACATTTTGTTAATATCTAACCAAAAACAATTGTTTTTTTCTGTATGTACGGACATGACATAAATGTGCACGAAAAAATGACGAACTTGATTCATTTATAAAATATTATTATAGCCTCATTGTAAGGTTACCATAATGAATCAGGCCAATCTTGGCCTTCGTCTGCTGTTGTGAACCCCCTCTCCAACCAGAGCCTTCCGTGAGATTTTGACGTGAAGATGTCATGACAAGCTTGGCCTTTCTCTCTTTCCTATGGCTTGTGCGGCCCATGGCCAAAAGGTTTTGTGGCGGAGGGACTGTGAGAGGCCTGTTCCTCTCCCCCACCGCTCAGCATTACCCCTCTGGTTCCCATCCGCTTCCGAAGCTCTTAACAGCCCGAGCCGAGAGCTTGTAACCCCCAGCACACCATAATGAGAGACCCGGGGACAATGCTGGCATTGTTTGGTACCTCAGCCCAAGAACAATGGATGTTTACCCAAGCAGTTGTCCGACCCAAACTCTACCGTTGATTACTGTTGGGTCTCCTGATTAACTCTGCTCCTCGCCCCAGCACAATGGACCCTTTGACTGGGCCACCGTAAGCCCCCTCCAATTTGTCCTCCCCTCCTTCACTTTTCTCTCCATCGCCACTCTTAACACAGAACTCCATCATGGGACCCGGGAGAGAGCAGCGTCTCTCACAGGGCTGAAATACTGCTGCTTAATCGCCACTCACTTCAGCAGAGAGACGTTAAGAGAGGAATGAAAACTGTCTGGAAAAAGACAAGTACGGACTTGAACTTTAGTATTGTAAAAAAAAAATTATTTAGCATCCCTAAAATAAGGCTTTTGTGCCTCAAAACATGGTTTGGTACATCCTCTGCACGTAAAAGGTTTTCTGAGAAAATCAAGTGGAAATGATTCTTAATCTAATATGTGTTTAGCAGAGTGTTTAAAAGCTTCTCCTGTCACATTTTCATTTGTGTGTATCTGTGTGTTTATATATTGCATTACTTCTTATCAAATGTAATACACAGCACAATGATAAATCTGCTTTAATATGCTTGATAGTCATCATTTGTCTTGCTAATATGAGCAACATAAGAGGAAGCATTGCATAGCTATCAATTTAACAACAGTTTGCCTATGTCTCCATGCATTAAATATAGTTTAGACATTTTCACTGCTCTTGTCATTTTTGTTTCCAGTGCAAAAACATATGTTGCAAGTCATTCAAATTCATAACATTTAAAATGCGTGATTTTGTTTAAAAGGTAGTTTTTTAATGTTTTGAATTCTTTTATGCTTACCAAGTCTTGAATTTATTCAAGTAAAATATTTTATATATTTAAAAATGTGTATTTTAAAATATTTAAAACACTATTAATTCCTGTGCCAATTAATTTGCAAGTCACATACTCCTTTAGAAATCATTTTAATATGCTGATTTGCAATTTTTAAAAAAACCAAACATTTATTTAAAATAAAATGTGTAGCATAAATTTACTTGAACAATTTAATGCATCTTTTCTAAATAAGAGTTTTTGCATTTTATCGCTGAACCAATACTTTTGAATGCTGAATGCCATAGCATACATAAACTGTTGTGGTTATGTTATGTTATAGATATACTGTACCACAACATACACAAAATGCTTTCTGTTTGCTTGTACATTCTAGCAGCCATGTTTTATCATTTGTACACAACATAAATCAGAAGTAAATCCCTGTATAAAATGGCTTTAAAGTAATCCTGGTATTATAAATCCTGTAAATTTCAAGTCCAGTTTTACACACTGGCACCTCTTCACACCATCACATACTGTATGGAACGGCTCTCAAACTTTGTGCAAAATGCATTTAACACAAGATTTGATGCTGGGCTAAAACTCAATGCATCATCATTAAAGATTAATTCTTCAATTCAAGCTTTAATTTCTCATGCATATTGCATGATATCAGCTTATCAATCTACTCACCGCAATTAATTAATCCGTGTCAACCGATTAACAAATAGCGTCGAAAACACATGAATTGAATTTCAAAATTTTCAAGCCTTGTCTGTTGCTGTTTGAAATAACGTGCAGCTCTGTGTGTTTCTATGGCCGTCAGCACTGCGACACACACACACACACACTGCACTGAACGTCTGCAGTCGGCCCATCTGCCCAGCAGAGCTGCTCAGCATCCAGGCTTCGATATTCAGATGAGGCCCGCGCAGATTAATAAATCATTAAGACGGTGCTGTCTATAACGGCCTCATTCACACGCTCTCCGGACACCGAGTGTCTGCTGCGAGCCCGGCATTAGACATGCAAGAATGTTAATGTCGACACGCATTATAAGAAGCTTGTGAGGCGTCTGTCTGCACGCTGGGCCTGTGCACATCTCGCCATGTTGTGTCTGAGAGAGAAGCCCCTCTAGTCTGGAGTAAGAAAACCCACTTTAATGTGGCAAAGGACAGACGTGCCGATAATATATAGAACGTGGCCTAAATATGAAGCATTTTAAGCATTTTAAAGAATGTAATATACATGGTCTAAGATTGTGATATTTATTTTTAAACAAATAAATACAAATGTATTAAAATAATAAATAAATGAAAAAAACAAATACAAAATTTAGAGTGATTTTAATAAGAGATACTAGTTTTTATTGATATTTTGAATCTTTTGGGTTTTTTTTTTTTACAAAATATAAATGAATTTAAATTAAAGGTTTGTTATACTGTATTATATGTCAGTTAAAGTTTAAGTAACTTTATGGTGGGTTTTTGTCTATATGGTTTTTGTTATGTTTTATTGAAGTATAATATATATAAATATTTTTTTATTGTTTTAGTTTTATTAAACTATGGTAAATTAATTATCTATCTTTGCATGGAAAATAATTATAAATATAGGCTAATTTTAAAAAAAATTGCACATACACAAGCTGTACAATAAAATATATTTATGTCTGGGTTATTTTAGTTAGAAACTCTCAAATAAAAGTATACATTTTCTTATGCAGTATGCGTGCAAGCAATTTTTTTCTTTGAATTAGCAAAATATTTTTCTCACAACGGTTGATAATTAAATGTTTCTGAATTTCTTTTTTCTCTTTTTTTTCAAGTAAAAACATTAGCGCACAGGAAAAGACACCTGTTTTCCTTTTTTATTCTCCTTTCTGGTCCATTCAAAGCATTTTGTCTCCTGCTTAACCCAGCATTTTAAGTACACAGTGAGGGGGATGATTGCATCACAAAGGAAAGCACCAAGTCCATACCCCTATTTTGGCTTTGCAATTTGCATGCATTTGCATGATTTTATTATGCACATGCCTTTTGTTCCCTGGGTGAGAACCATGGAAAAAAAAAAAAGATGGAGCCCGTGCAAATCCACCTCACACACAAAAATACACATTTGTGGTTGGATAGGAAAATTTTGATGAAAGCTGTGCTGCTAATATTTACGCAGCGGTGCATGTTTATCAACAATCAACAAATTAGCAGCAGAAAAAATATGAATATATTAATTTGGGGTTGTTTTGTTGTTGCTTATTGATATTTGCATGCTGTTTTATTCTATTACTACTCCTATTTCTGTGCGTACACACACACACAGAACGCTTTTTCAGCTTCATGCAGACCCACCGTTTCGTAATTATAATCTAAATATCACATCATTACCGTCTGCTATCACAGAGAACTTCAGTGGGAGTCTAATGTAACAGTCCAATTCGACCGACTTGATTTGAAGAAATAGGTCAGGGGTTTAATGTTGCCTTTGGCCTGGTTTTCTAAACCACCCTGATACACACACACACACGCAATGACTGTTGAGTCTTCTGGCTCGATAAACATTTCCTCTGACCGAAGTAATTCTTGTAGCGCAACAAAGTCTTTTTTCGAACACGTCATTGGCATTAACAACATAGCATAACAGTAATCTTTACAGCCCGTGAGCTTGAGTTTCCCACCTTTAACCCCCATACGAGCGCTCTTTCCACCGGTATTATTTTGTTACGTTTATGTTTTTTGGTCATTTGCATGCATATCGTTGTGTTTTTGGATTTGTCTGCAGTGGGAAAACAAATCTCAGATGTGCTACGAGCATCTTGAGCAAGCATGCACATGTGCATGTGTCTATGAATGGACCGCAGAGGATGTTCACATCCCTTTTTCTGGCCTCTGGCTCTCCACTCACCTCATGTTGCATCAGCCTCATGAGGCAGCGCTGCCTCCACTTCCTCCTGCGGGTGACTCCGAGCCCCAGCTGCCTCTAACACACACAGAGAAACACAGAGATTTTACATTACACCCACTATAAAGGCACATACTATTCTGTTAGCTTTACCACATAATAGAGCTCATATGTCATGTTTATATATATGTATATATGTAATGTCTAGAATTTGCTATATACTTGGTATTCAAAGGGGGGGAATCAAACCCATGACCTACTGTCGGGGCTACATTTTAGTTACGCCATATACAGGCTGTTTTTAATGCCAGTTTCTGAAATCGCTTTTATTGGCTAGTACTTCATAGTATTCCGAAAAAGAAAGAAATAAAGACCGCTACCAAAATGTTTTAATGCTTAAGCAGCTGGTGATGAAAATTCCTCCCTGGTATCACTGGGTTATGAAATGCTGAGCATGTTTGAAATGTGTGAACAGAATATTTGTGCACTCTTTTGATATTTATGCACTTTAGGGTGAAATATAAAACTAATGGGAAAGCTAAAGAAGTCATGAAATACTTTTCAATGTAGAAAAACTAAACTATGTCTTCATCTGTATTGTCTTTTAAAGTGGTTTATACATGACTCTTTACAATGGTGAGCTCAGTGTATCGTATTTAGAGGTACATATATTTGACATACATTATACAAAAACTTAAATGGGAATCAAATCTGTTTCCTATTGGTTCGGCTACATTTTATTCAATGCCATTTTATCCAATAACTTTTATTGGACATCACTTGATCGTAGTCAGAAAGAAAGAAAAAAGGCTACTAGCAAAATCGATTCATGCTCAACCTACTAATGTGACTTTTCCTCTAGTATCACCGCACTGTGAGATTTTATATTGTTTTTATAGCGCACGAGTATCAGTGGCACCTATTATTGCATGAACATCTTAAATATGACCCTGGACCAAAAAAATTTTCAAAACTGAGATGTATAGATCATCTGAAGATAGCTTTCCAAGATGTATGGTTTGTCTGGATTGGACAAGATTTGGCCTAAAATGCAACTATTTGAAAATCTGGAATTTAAGGGTACTAAAAAACATTGAAATACTAAGAAAATTGCTGTTAAAGTTGTCCAAATTAAGTTCTTAGCATGGCATATTACTAAGCAAAAATTGACAAAAAATCTTCAAGGAACATGATCTTTACTTAATATCCTAATGATTTTTGGCATAAAAGTAATATCTATTATTTTGACCCATAAAATGTATATTTGGCTGTTGCTATAAATATACCCCAGCGACTATCAAATGTGCAAAAAACAAAAAGGAAAAACTATTTCGTTTAAGTGGTTTATCACTGCAACAAGCTTATTATCTCACAAGGCAATTTTAATGGAATTTTATGCAATAACTTTTAACGGTCAGTACTTGATTATAGTCAAAAAGAAAGAAAGGCCACAAGCTAAATCAGTTCATGCCTAAGATTTGTTTCACAAGTGCATAACTATCAACGGCACCTATTACTGCATGAATATCTTAAATCTGAATGAATTATTAACAGCGTTTCTCATGTCTGCCATCTATCTGTACTTCTTCTGTTCATATTTCATGCATGCCACTGATGTGACTCCAAAAGCAATTCCTCTCAGAAACGTTCAGCATATTTGAAATGTGTGCACTGTTAAGTAACGTGCGATTTAAAGAAGACATAAAGCACATATTTGTTTCCATCCATATGCTAACACAAAATGACAAACGCTCATCAAAAGCGGCTCTCCTGAGAATCTCCAGGCAGTGTGATTACCACCAATCATACGCTGGAGCTCAGGGTGCTAAACCAATGAAAATGGTGCTAATTAGAAAATTGGTATTCATGGTAACGGGCAGCCATTGTGCCGTGACATATGCAAAGCGCGCAACGTGTGTGTGTGTGTGTGTGCCAGCAGACATTTTGGGATTGCCCTCTCAGTCTCCACTGCCAAAGCCATAAGATGGTGGCAAACACAAGGCATCGCTTCCACGGTGGACAATGACGTGTTTGGAGATGCCCATGAACCGTCAACGCTTAATTAAAAGGGTCGTACTGAACCAAATATCATTTTCAGATGACGTCTTTTCAACATCGCACAAATCAGTGCTTTTATTACTTTTCCTGCGATTCTCAACTGAATCTTGGTTTTGTCCGAATAAAGAAATGATTTTTACTATATGTATATTTTTTAATTAGTCAGTTTGCAGTCCAGATTTCATGCTAGCAATAATTTCATTGTTGTATTCTGTCTTGCTATCCTTAACATCTGCGTGTTTGCCATCAACTGAAGGAAAAGCGGCTCCCCGTGTCTCTCCATCAAAATCCCAGAGTCTCTGGGCAAATTAGCAGTCTCGTTGTATTAATGAGCCGGCTCAACGTTTACGAAGTACAAAGTCATTTGCAGATTGCGCTATATCTGCTGTTGTCGAAAATATTAAAAGATTTGTTCTAAATCAGAGATGGAAACACAATTACAGGATATCAGGATTTGGTCTCTGTATATTTGCAGCCCGTTCATTCAAGAAAATTAGCTTGTTTTAGCTGTGAAACGCAGCTGATCTTTATTAACAGCTGATACGGTTCGGTATTAATATCCTTCAGTGTTGATGACAGATTATGTTCTCATTATAAATTGCTCTCGGAAGATCTAAGATAGTAATATCTCTGTGACTAAAGCAGAGTAACACGAGGTGATTCTCATTACACTTATTGCAGCTATAGACACAGTGGCACCTCCGGCTCATATAGAGTCAGCTCGCCTCATCGTCTCCATGGAAACCCCAATCATCTCAAGAGCTCATCACACATGACAGATTTGCCAAAAGTGGGCGGGCACATCATAACTGCAGATTGATTAGCAGATATTCTTGTGCTCTCTCTCTTTCACTACTAAATCATTTACAGTTTCTTTATTTAGCTCAGGTGTTGAAATAGGAAGTGGTATCATTTTCACTGATTATATTAAGTTTTGTAATTGGAATATTATTCAACTGAACTAATTTAATGCCCTCCCCACCGTAAAACAATGAACGAATGAATGGATTTTATAAAAAAATATAAATAAAATGCAATTTAATGCATGATTTGGATTATGTATTTCAGATTTTATATTTAACACTTTGGAAATAAATTTGAATATTTTCTCAAGGTCGATCTTGTTTTTTTGGCTTGATCATTCTTTGACCTCGAATGGTGACCCGTCTGACCTCTGATGTCCTCTGTCCCAAAGGAATCAAAGTTCAGAGTTCGGCATGTGCTTCATGGTCAAATTCAAGTTCAAGCTGACCCTCAAAACTGATTTCATATGCTAAAACACACAACACAGAATAAATATGATATATGAACCAATATCAATATTACCGAACAGCAGCCCAAAACTCTATTGACTATATGTTCTATCAGAAGGCTTGCACTGGCACATTTGTGAAATAATTGATTTGTATTGAAATTAATGTAGTGCAAAATACAAATAAACTTTTAAAATAAAACCAAACAAAATGTGATGGTTTGCACAGGAAAGTCTGTGAATTCCCCTCTCTGCATTAATAATGATTTATAAAGGGATTGTTTTTAATTATAAAACAGTTTAAAATACATTTCATATATATATAAGGTAATTCATACTTGCTATTTACAAAACATATTCTTAAATATATGTATCACTTTGTTAAATTTAATATATTACAACAGTATAAAGTAATTCATACCTTTCATTTCTAAATAAAAAAACACACCATACATTGTTGTTTAAAATATTAAAATATAGATTTTTAATGCATATACTGAGATAATAGTGTGAAACATAATTTTTAAAATATTTATATATATATATATATATATATTACATTTTTTATTAAATGTTTCAATGTCCATTGCAAATATTTCTACAGTATTAAGGGAACTAAATGTGAAAATTAAATATATGAAATTAATATAAAAGTAGGGATTTATGTATGCACTTTGATAAAAAAAAAAACCCCAAAGGACGAGAAAGACAAAAAAACAAGTCAACTGAATGTTAGGAAAAACAAGGAAACAACTTTTTATCTACATAGTCCTAAAGTACAGCTGGCTGCTTAATGATGTGTGAGAGAGAGCCTCTAAATCAGTTGTCAGCTCTCGGGGCCTCTATGTCGGCCTAGTCGTGGATAGTTTACGAGTCGTGTGTGGATGTGTAAATACAGCATCCCGTTCCACATTCCCGTCACACACATGCTCTCCAGCATCCTCCATTCACTACATCTCCGCTGTTCCACCCTCCACAGAGATGCAGATGAGCAGGGCGCACTTGAGCCCCCCCTCCTAGGGCTGTCTGTCATATTCTGCCCCAGACAAGACATTGCCCACTTGCCCTCGAGCGTGGGAATGGGGGTCCACGGGCGTTCACATCATCTCCCCCACGTGCGCTCGACCGCATCAATTAAGGATGAGTTTCTATGCCAATTCCTTCCTCCATCCCATTATGTCCCAATTATTTCATTTGAGGAGCTTGAATAAGTCCAGAGTCAACGATACTCGGACGCACGTGGGTTCCAATGAGCTGACAACTACAACAAACTTACGCCTTTGTCTCCTGTGTGCTTTGCATTCATCCTTACATCCAAAAGCTTTAATAACATACAAAACAAGGCATCACGAAGCGTTTGCGTGTGCAACAAAACATCTAACGCCTATATTTCGCCGCTATATTTAATGCTCCACGGTGAGATGCTGATAGAAGCGGTTCTTACTTTCGGTTATCTAGCTTTATGACGACCAGCACACTCATACAGCTAGATAACCAAAGATAACAACACGCCTCCAACGTGATGTGTCACACCACAACAAGTGCAAAAAGCCCATTTGCCCCAATTACTCCAAGTCAGCAGATGCGAGTAATTAGTTGCACGCAAAAAAAAAACCCCAAAAAACAGAAAGTTCATCCAAATGAGGTCGATCCCGTCCAACTTGGCTCCCGCGCGCAATTGTTGAACTTCTTCATTATCGATTCGAACGATTAAGGCAACCCTACGAGGCGCGAGCCTTCTACATCCATCCATAGCAGCGAGGATGCTTTTATTCCAGTCGGAGCTCGGCTTGGCTGGATTTACAGTGCGGTACGCATGAAATCCTGCGTATCCAGGCAAGAGAATAAACGGGCGCGCAGCAAAAAACGCAAGGCATAAAGACAGCATTGGGCACAGAGCGAGAGCTGGAGAGTAAACACATGCGTGCTCGGGATTGGGCTTCAAATATCATTCTCGCATCATGCGTAAAATGCGCGCAGGTTTGATCCGGAGGCATTTTTTTGCTCTTCTTGCTCGGGGTAACATCATGACGTCCTTATGGCACACGGATGACGTGCTCACGGATGACAGGACTGACGCACTCGATGGGCTCCATCTCTAGTGCCCAAAATGCGCACAAACCTCGTGAGGTCAGAGGTCTTGAGGTCGCGCCGGATTTAAATGTCCATTTGGAGACGCACGCGGCGAGGCGCACCGACTTGCCCCTTTTCTGCAGTGTGCATTTACAATCATAGATCAGGATCACATATTAACCAGGGCCAAAAAATGCTATCTCCACAAATTATAAAATGTCCATATTCTGCTTTTCGAACAGTTTATTTATTTTATAAGATATTCTACTTTTATAAGATATAAACTACTGGTTTTAGTAATAGAGAAATATTTGCGCCATGCCATGAAAATCAGCTTCAGATGGCAAATTTTGCTCGGTCATGTATGATTCTGTTATAGACCTCATCGTTCCAGCTGTTTAGTTTTAGTCACAAGAGTGAAACTTCGAGCTTGTTTGTGCAGCAAAGTTTTCACGGCATCGCTTGTGTAATTACGAATCATAATTAATCATTACGCGTCTCTTAGATTTCAGAAATACTTCACTGATCTATTGCAGTGTATACAGGCCAGTAAATATTTCAATATTATTGTAATAATCACTCGTCAATCTCAAATAGTGAATAACGCTAAATTAAATTTGATCAGAAGAATGCACAAAATTACATAACCATCATTTCACAACTAATTAAAGCAATATCACCTAAATAGGCTATATTTTCTTTTAGCACATATTTAATCTTAGTCCACACACAATCGACACATGCAGATATATACATTTTCATACTAAATATGACGAAATAACGAAAATATTAACGCATGTCAGAAAGAATTCCTCAAAGACCTAAAGCAGCTGAATAAAGTAAATTAATCCATCACTTCTACTCACATGGATGCAAATTACAGTAGAACAATGGTTTAGCTTGATTTTACAGGCTTTAGAATGACATAGATGCACGTTCTTAAATAAATAAAATATTTAGCAACATAATTTTAAAGCACAATAACATTTTATCTGTTATCTTTTAGCAGTTCTTAAATTAACCACCCTGAAGTAATTAAGCAAGGTGTTCGTCGTGACGTCACACAGAGGACAATTAACATTTATTTGTCTGTTATCGTTTGTCGAACAGCCAATGACTCGCAGATCAATAAAGCATGTGTGTTAATAAAGTATAAAGATTTTCAGTTAACAAAAAAGACGCTTGCTTTGGTTATATTTAAAAAGAAAAATACACAAAACAATAAGCCTATTGTTTAATAAGCAAAACATTGGGTTAGAAAAATAATAAAACATTTTAAATTACTTGATTGGTCAACAATTTTCTGGACACCCGAGAAAACACAGGCCAAATATTTTTCAAAATGATTATTTTTCTTTTGATGAAAACGCACGGCAGATTTTAAAGCTACGTGGCCTATTTTTGCTAAATTAGAAAGCATGAGGCAGGTTACTTACATCCTCCTTGGACTCCCCATGGCACCGAAAACCCGCTCATCTGGATGTGAAACGGATAAACGAACATCCTCGATTAGAAATCACATCCACGAAATCCTTCCAAGGACTAGTTTGCTGGAGACGCACGAGGCATCGCCGTTTGAAAGCATCTTATTCCATCCACAGGATAGGAAGGTGTGAGGGAAGAGCAGAACTTCATCACATGGCTGCCTGAGCGCGAGAGCGAATGGAAAGTGCGGCGCGAACCCTGCAAGTTTGGGTGGGTTTGAGAGGGTGGGGGGGCGATTTATGATCCACCCCCTCTACCTCTGCATTATACGTGCGATGAAATTAATATCTGATTCAATTGCCCAAACTTGCTCAGACTTCGCTTTAGGAGTTCTTGTTGCACGAAGGTCTTCAAAATGTCCAAATGACGTGACCAGGTGTGACTCACCTGAATAAGATGCTGTTTCCAACACGTCTTTCATCTGCTGACATGTTCTACAATTTGGAAGCAATTATACATTTCCCACTTACAAAAAGTGTTTTTGTCTAATTATTTGATCATTTTCATTCTAGCGTTATTCATTTATGATTTGATGCAGGACTGGAGGGGGTCACGTTCAATGACGTCGTCTTGTTTGTTACGTGCAGCCCTATTTAGATACACCGAGGAAATTAGTGATGCTCAATATGCAAATCAAGCCATAATGACTACAACATTCAGACGAAACAATGTCTCGTGCAAAAAACCGTAATTGTCTAGGAAGGATGTTGGACTACGAGTTTATTTCTTAAGAAAACAAATTCTGGAGGTTAATGCCGTTGGAAGAAGGAAATCAGAGCATGTGAGAAATTAACGCCTGTAATAATCAGCTGCTTGATGTGTCTTTGTGTTTGTCACCAGGCAGAACAGCGGCTTCATTTGCTTCAGGAGCTCATCTATATTCTTTGAAAATTTCAAAGCACCTCAAAGTTGTTTTTACTCTTTCTCTCTCTTCAGCAGGTGAGTATTTTGATTTGTCTAGAGTTGTTTGATTGAGTATTAAATATGCATTTTTACCTTTTTTTACCTTGATTATTCAGTCGAGTTTTATTAAAAAAACAACAACATTGTGCATATTATATGCTGCAACGCTGATTATACGCTGATTTATGAATGAAGACTAATGGAAATAAAATGCCCTTTATTGAATAAATATGTTGTATTCTAAATAAACTGATAATATCCCCAAACTTACATTTCATGTGAAAAGGCACTGGTCCGTGTGAACATGAATCCGGCAGCTCCAGGCGTCAGATGCGTTTGATTTCAGATGTCTTGAGTTCATGCTCATTGTCAGAGATGTTCTCTCGCGCATTATGGGGACCCGAGAGCAAATCGCAAACATCTTTTATGTTTCTCATAACGCAAATGTTAATTACTGATAACAATAATAAAATGATTCTTTTGTGTCTGAAAGCAAATGATGTTTTTAGGAATGTCTTTAAAATAAAATATAAAAATCTGTATTTAACACGCTGATCTAAACGACCATAGGCCTTTAGATTGAGTGTTTTTTGTTTTCTTATATAGGCTTTTTATATTTTCAGTACGTTCATGAACATAAAAGAGAAGGACAAATACAACGAGACACTCTCACACGCACGCTCTCACACACTCTTTTGTTGAGATTAAAATAAATAATTACAGTGAAAATGTTTTTTGTTTTTTTTAAAGGTAAACTGTAAGATATTCTCTATTTTCAGAGGTAAACACTTTTTAGACATTAATAAAGCCGAAAAAAAATCCATCTCGTAATTTCTAAATTTTGGATGCGAAATCTGTCATTTAATCTTATATTATTTATTACTTTATTTAAAATGTATCTCTTATTTGTTCATGTATTTCAGGACATACATTACTTAAGCTTCATATTTCGACAGTTCATTCTGACAGGAACCCATGAATGTGTGTGTGTGTGTCTGTCTGTTATTGCGCTACAGCGACACCTGGCGGCAGCTTCAGTCCAACAAGAGCTTTTTCATCAAGAATCTAAAACAATATTCGATTTATATGTTCGCTGATATTCTGTAATGCACCTCTTTCATTTGTTATTATCATAGTATCATATTATAATACAGATAGACGCCTAATTCTCACAACAGATTAAAGAGCAGTTTGGTCGGATATTTTGACCTGCACTTATTCATAAAATGAATAAACTGAAATGTTTTATTGCGATATAAGGAATTATTGTTAACTGGTTTGTCGCTTTTCAAGGCAATTTTAATGGCATAAACAAAGATCTATATTAAATGCTATTCTACATTAAAACGCATAAACTTACATTTACCTAATTGTCCTCGTGCTGTCGATTGGAGTTGGTTTTCTTCTTTAATTTCAGCTCTACAGTGTGTTTGATAACTAATTTCGTCGATTTTAAATTCACTGGAGATTTGTCTGCTCTCTTATTTATTGAGATGTTGATGTATTTCCAAACCCGAATGATATTTGTATTGTTGTACTGTAGCAGCTGTTCTAATAAAAAGGCGCCTTTACAAACATATTCTCTGTATTTAAATAGCTAGTTATATTTCGAACCAAAAAAGTATAGGCTACCTTAATTGTAAGACAAAGGCAGATATTCTGTCCATATCTTTTTATGTCCTGCCTTTATGTAGGCTACTATAATGAATAACTGTGATTATCGCGTCACATTAACTCATTAAATGTCATTTTCAGTCTTACAGCAATAAAGACGTGTTACAGAACCATAAATATTTTCGAAAATGTTTTTCCTTGCAAAACTATTTTAAAAGAGCGTATGATTTCACTGCATATTTTTATATTTTTATTAACTGCAAGCTTACCAGAACACACCACCAAATATTTCACTGTAAATATTTCATAAGCAGTTTGCTGTAGACTTATGTTTTAATTATAAATTTGAAGATCTCAGTTTAGGCTGTGAAATGAGAGTGAACTCAAAGCTGAACGTGTCATGATGATGTTAAACAGGATTTATGCCTCTTAGTTTTGACGCTGAAGCTGCAAATGTTTTATCGCAGTATGCTGGCAAGGGTTTTTAAAGACAAAGACCACACAGAGTGCTGGTATTTTAAACCAACCCAGCGAACAGGAAACGTTCTCAGAACGTTCTGTCAATGTTCTTTGAAAGTAACGTTTAAATGGTGTGGAAAATTCAAATGTAACATTCCCAACTAAATGGAATGTTCTCTTTAGAAACATTTAAAAAAAAAACCGTCGAGAAATGTTTCCGTAACTTCATTGGAACATTAGCAAAACATCATTTGAACATTTTTGTTAGCATTTTTCACAACATATGTGAAAACAGATGTCTGTGAATGATTTGCTATTATTGTAAATACTAATGAAAATCCAGCAGTATACAGTAAAACAAAAATTTTGCAAAGCCTGATGTAAAACGTTTACTGTATATGGCTTCTTTTGAAAAAAAAAAAAACATCCACAAAATATAGATTAAGCAGCACAATTGTTTTCAACACTGATAATAATAAGAATAGTTTCTAAAGCAGCAAATAAGCACATTAGAATGATTTCTGAAGGATCACTGAAGACTAAATTCTGGAAATTCAGCTTTACATCACAGAAATAATATATTTAAATAGAAACTGGTTATTTTAACTTGTAAAAACATTTAAAAATATTTTAACTGTATTATCAATCAATTACATGCAGCCTTTGTGAGAATAAGAGGCATATGTCCGATGCAATAAAGAAACAAGCAATCAAAAAAAGCATAGAAAGCCTGGCGTGAAATTGTTTATATGGCTTTTATTTTTGGAGCTCACACTGCTTTACCTCTCTGTTCAACATCGGCAAAGCTTGAAATCACATTCTGACTCATGTGGTCAACAGGTTAGCAACAAATGCTCTGCATTTTTATGAAAATATAAGCAAAATGTATTGTACATCTCTTCCACCGGGGATAGGCAATACATGGCCAGGAGAACTTTAACGTTGTTAACACGGCTCTGAAATATCAACAACATTTACAAGAGAATTTGCGAATTTGGAACCCTTCCCGATTCCATTTAGAACATTCCTCAGCCCCGGGCCCGTGCCAGTCTTCAAATGGTGCGTGATGGCTTTCTCTCTCACTCCGTTAATCGTAAAGGAACCTGCAAATCCTGGCAGGCTCATTTACCCAAAAGCCTCATTGTTCTCTATTTACATAAATACGTTGAACCTGCAACACAACAACGTCTGTGATAACATACATTTGCAAGTGAGCGTAAAAGGCCCCGGTCTGTACGGGAATATTACTTGTACGAGCCCTGAGACACATCAATGCCTCTATTAATAGTTTAATTATGCATAATATATTACTGAAACTAAAAAGTAGCTTTACCAAACAAGAGTACCAGACTTCTCTTTTTAATCCTGTATGCTTGTATACACTGCATAAACTGCATGTATCTTTTTTTTTTTGTTTGTTTTTTTTTTGTCTTTTGTAGTTTTCCCCACACGTGGCACAAGCGATGCATGTCCCATGCCCCCGACCCCCAAATCACAAACACACCCACCCGCCCTGTTTATCATATATATATCAATTTTTAATACTTGATGTAGCACTCGCACTCCGCAGAAACAAATAGAATAATACTAAAGTGAAATCTTTGCATAGAAAAGCCGTCCGCGATCACGAGGCCCAGCCCTCGGACAGACGCATGCGCTTGACAGACGGGCTCTGCCGCTCGTCCGGAGAGGGTCTCAGCAGTCCCATGGGCGAGTGGAAGTCGACGCGGTGCTCCTCGCGGTCGCTGCCCTCGTACGAGCTGCCGCAGCTGCTCAGGCTGTCGACCGGAGAGCGGCCCGCGTCCTGCCGCAGCTGACCCTGCTGAGAGGCTGCCGCCGGCTGCTGCTGCTGGAGCGGAGGCTGGCCGTAGACGCCCGGGGTGCCTCCGGCCCGGTCTCGGGGAGGGGACACGGGTTCGGACTTGATGTGCAGGCTCTGGTTGGACGGCAGCGAGAGGGTGGAGCTCTGACATAACGCCGTGCTGGTGCAGTTCCTGCAGACCGAGAGGAAAGACACAGTTAGAGGCCGAGCAGAAAGACTGATGAATTTCCCACTATTATTTTTTAGAGATTTATACAAACTGTTTCTTTTCTAAGGCCCATGTTTTAATGATTTGGTAACACTTTACAATTTACATTTTATTAACTAACATGAATGAACAATGCATTTATTACAGTATTTATTCATCTTCATTAATAAAAATACAGCTGTTCATTTCTTGTTCATGTTCGTTCACAATGCACAAACACAACTTAATTAATTAAAATTAATAATGCATTACTAAATGCTGAAATTTACATTAACTGTGATTAACAAATGTTGTAGAAGTATCGTTCATTCTTAGTTCATGTTAACTAATGGTGTTAACTAAGATTACTAATGAACAATTATTTAAGTAAAAAGTTAGCATGTAATTTGAAATAATAAAATAATAAACTCAAATTTGAGAATGTATTATATTATAATATGTTTCACATTTTTCATTCTAAATGTTGCATTACAA
Source organism: Enteromius radiatus (assembly GCA_032357445.1). Lineage (NCBI taxonomy): Eukaryota > Metazoa > Chordata > Actinopteri > Cypriniformes > Cyprinidae > Enteromius > Enteromius radiatus. The sequence continues at coordinate 296,984 of JAUCMS010000073.1, forward strand.
TAAAAATATGATCCCATATCCCAGCAAAACTGACCTGAAAAAAATGTACATGGATTTGAGAGTGTATATATCATACTATAATATTATTTGACATTTTATTAAGTTGAATAGTTTGATTTGAAAAGTTGATTAAATCACAATAAAAAAATTTTGTTCACATAATATATGTGTGTACTGAGTATATTTATTATGTATATATATTTAAGATATATTTATTAATATATGTATATATAATTTCTTATATTTAAGAAAAAAATGTTATTTACATGTTAAATATATTTACATATAATAGAAATTATATGAATATAAATGTAATTACATTTAAATTTTCCTAAAATTAAATTACATAAAAATGCATATGTGTGTCTTTATATATACATAAATATACATAGTACATACACATATGTGAAAAAATATTTTGGATGAGAATATCTATCTATCTATACTAATTTGATGTTTAATTTTGAAAATTTGCAGTCTAATTCAAATAAAAACCTAGATTCCCCACAAAATAAAGGTAAAAAGTTAGTTACTAAATTAGTCAATTAGTCAGAAGTTGACAAAATTAACATGTATATGAGATTATACGATTATTATTATATGATACTATTTTAGTTTGACATATTATTTAAAAATGTAATTATTTGAACATAAAACCCAAGTTTTCAACATACATTTTTATTATTTTTTTTTTTTTTTACATTTATTTTAATAAATTAATAGTGAATTATGAGTTTGAATAAATTGAATTATGATATAAGGCACTGCACATGCCCACAGTGGTTGTTCTGTGGTTATAGTGAGCATAACAGCTGACATCCAGTGTGTTCTGAGTGCACGGGTCAGACTGATTCTGCTCACCCTAGATGTCCAAGACCAGAATGCTGCATGTTTTGTGGCCAGCCGGTCATCGAACCCAGATGAAGAGAAGCTGAGCTGTTAAAACCGGTCAGAGAGGACAGGTCTCCACTGCTGAGAGAATATTCTGGAAAGGGAGAGAAAGATCTCAGTTCAACTCACTGTATATAGACTGCTTTCTTCAAGGTTACTGCAACAGGAAGATGCTCAAATAATATTAAGTAAATGGCGCCATCTGGTGGTGTATTCAAGACTCTTTAAATAGTTCAAATAAACTGAACTGTTCATAGAAAAATAAATAAAAATGTACATAATGCAATATACAGTTAAAATAAACAATACACTACGATTCAAAACTTTTTTTCTTCAAAAGTGACATTTTTAATGTATAATAAATACATCTGGCTATTTTAGAATTCTGATTCTGTATCTCACAACAAGTAGTAAAACTGTTTTTAACACTGATAATAATAAGAAATATTTTTTGAGCAGCAAATCAGCATATTAGAAGGATTTCTGAAGGATCCTGTGACCTGAAGACTGCTGTAAAGATGCTGAAAATTCAGCTTTGCATAAAAAATTATATTATATTTATAAATAAATACACGATTCACTTCAAAAGTGACATTTGTGAAGTTATTTGTTTTTAATATAGTTGTATTGTATTGTATTGAATAGCCCTTAGCTCTCACCTGTACCGTATGAGGTAGAGATGGCTGATGGGTAGCCGCCCATTCCCTGTCCTGGCAGAGTGGGCGTGGCTACAGACACCACTGGTGTGCTCAGAGACTGGGCCGACTGGGAGTTGTTTATTCTCTGGTTCTGTGCGAAAGAAACGGCACATTTAAAACAACAGCAATGCAATGGGTCTCAGTAAATGTGCAGGTGGTGTCATATCTGCCCCATCTAACTGCTTAATAGATCATGTGACCCGCAATCATCCAACATCCAGAGTTCCGCTGTTGCTATGGAAACCGCTGAAGCAGTCCCCTTGGCAACAGAGGAATGAGACTCTTTTGTGTGCATTTGACATAAAAAAAACTATTAGTTTGCCTTTCTGATGGTTAATCGTGTTTCACTGCAATTCTGATACTACTTACCAGCAACATGTCAACATCCTCCGACTGGTGAGCAGTTAAAAAGAATACAGTTCTAATTAGTTCTAGTAAAATTGCACGTTATGGCATAAATTCAGTGGTCTGTATTGGTTTTATTTGGGCGATGTGATCATCTGGGTTTAAATCTCAACCTAACTACAGCTGAACAGAGATGGGACTGGATGTGTGGTTATGTTTGGGTGAACTCACGATGGAGGGCATGGTGTTCTTTGAGCCGGGAGGGATGAGGACGCGCAGGTCAGGCTTGCGGTTGCTCATTGTCATGGTCATGGGCGGAGGAGATTTGGCCTGCATGTTCTTGCTCATGTTCCCCGGAGAGACCAGCAGACCAGGGGAGTTGCGATGGTTTCCATACCCGTTTCCTGTGGGACAGTCGGAGAGGACACTAGTCAGAGCAATTTTATATTTTTCATTTAAATTCAGTTTCATACATGCAATATAGATCTTATTTCAAAACATTAATGGAGATTTATGGAAACTTATTTGATTTTTTTTTTTAAACATAAAGCTTTAGATGTCAAAAAATGTTCCCACATTTGCATAATTGCATACAATTTTTTCTTCACACAATGTTTCTTGTGAAAGTTAAAGATTACAAACTATTTACTAATTTGCTAAAACAAATAAATAAATATGCATAATATATAAAATACATTTAAATTTTTTTTGTCGCCCTTTATTTTAAGGTCCAATTCTCGCTATTAGCAAATGTTTTTTTTTTTCCTCAATAAACTCCTAATTTGCTGCTTGTTGTTTAGTTATTGGGTATTATTAGGGATATAGAATATGGTCATGTAGAATATGTGGTTTATAAATGCTAATAAAGCCAATATGTTAATAATATGCATGCTAATAGTGAGAACGAACAAAAGCATAAAAAGAAATAATAACAATATTATTATTATTATGCATAATAATAATAATAATAATGAGGACAGATTAAAACTTTTCTGTATAATTCTAAAGCTAAAACACTTTTACATTAATAATTGTAAATGTTATTTGACTTATTTTCATATAAATTGAACTTTAGAAGATTCCACTCCCGTGGCGTTATAAAAAGGACATCTTTAAAAATAATCAGAAAGCGCTTTTGAACTACTTCTTTTTTGAAGAGGTCAGAAAAAAATTGTCCCTTGAACCTTCAAACGACTCGGTGGATCTGACAGCGGTCACACAGTTTGATAAATCTGTCTAAAACATAAAAAAATAATGTCACATGTTATTGTATCTGTGGTTATTTTCAAGATATTTTATCTTTTTCATATTTTATGTTCCCACATGCTTTCTAAGAAGCGCGCTACAATATTAGCTCTGTGGTCTTTTTCAAGACGCTGTCTCTAAATTGCTGCCATCTGTCACAGCAACACCACAGAACCGTCTTACGGGTAACGACCGGGGGGAAAAAAACATTAAGGAAGAAAAAATGGCACTTTTTCTCAGATTGAGAACAGTTAACAAAGAATCGCTTTTAGATGTTCCGATATATCCGAAAACTTGCATATGCGAGAAAAAAAGTCGTTAAGACAATTCAGACTAGGAGTTTTCAACATTTGCTTTTCATTGCGGTCCGTTTGAGTCTCCAGCACCAAAGCCGTGTTGGTGTTGACAGCCCGTGAGTTGTGACAATGTGCAAAGTCTCAAATGTTAATCTTTTTCATCAATGAACTGTGCTCACTAACAAACGGTACATCATTTTTTTGGACCTTTCTATGAATACGTTGCGTTATGCTTCTTCTCGCCTAACGAAGGTGTTGACGGCTTCATCATATTAGAATTCACCGTATGAAGAAACGCTTCTTTAAATACACTATTTAAGACCCTTCACCGCGACATCCTACAGCGGCTCGCTGGGTAAATATCCGGGGAGGAACCAGCCGAGCGAAAGGAAGCTTTGAATCAAACCGAGTGGCTCCATCTGTCTATTGAGACAGCAAACACACACGTATGGTAAACACACACGACTCTTACCAGCACTGGTGCCCACTCCGCTGCTGAGGTCTGGACCCATAAGGCCACCTGAGGATAGGACAGAGGAGACATTAAACAAGACTGACACTCAAAACACGTACGCTACGCCTGACTGACGCCTCCTTCCTGTGGCCAGACGGGCCGCTCGATATGTATGTACGAGAGCCAGTGTGAAAAAAGCCATCTGTAAGTCTACCCGAAGCCACAAACCCCTGTTCGGCCCGTATGGAGAAGATGCCACCGTCCAAGAAAAACCTTTGAAAAGTCTGCGCGGTTTCAGACGTCGCGATCCCTGCCAAGACTCATATTTAGTTTTGCTCCTGTAATACGAAGCAAATTGTTCCAGGAGGGCCAAGGATAATGACAGGACAGACGCTGCGGTCAGAAGGACTCTGACCAGAGCACAAAATAGATCTTTTAGACAATAATAACAAGCCCACAGAAGGATTACGCTTCCCACACGTATGTGACCGCAGACTGTCTTTTTCTACCACTTTGTTCATTTTTCTTCCCATTGCTTCCTCTTTCTGTTTCTATATACATTCTAAACACACATATCTGGATGTTTCTTTTGGCCCTGCGGACCTTTTGAAATGAAACACTGCTAAGACTTTTCACACTGTCACACTTGTCTAAAATGTGTTACTATACAGGCGTAGCAAGGGAATACTGCGAATTCAGAGAATTTAGTTTTATTTTATTTTATTTCATTTGCCTGAAGCAAATGTAATTTCAAAATGTTTTTGGAATAAAATCACCTCTTTATATATATATATATATATATATATATAGATATATTTCATTTATCATATTATTTCTACTTCAGTTTATATATATTTAAAACACATTTTATTTTCAAATAAGCTCTTTCAATATCTGTTGCATATTACCCATTAGCACAAACGATCGTTTTAACACATCTCTCAGTTTTTACAACAAAAAGAGGCAAAGTTTGCATGTTTGCGAGTAACTGTCAACACTTTGTTTTTTGCTTGTTTTCCTTCAGTTTCTTTGGTAGTTCTTCTGTTTTTTTGGTTGAAAACAAATAAAAGAATGTATTTTTAAAATAGAAAAATTCTTATATATTTTATTATATTACATTATGTTATAATCTAATGTTTATACTGTGTATATATATATATATATATTAGTCCTGTCAAACAATTAATCACATTTTAATTCTTAAATATTTTTAATAGTAAAAACAAATAAAAGAATAGATTAAAAAAAAATTTATATATATATATATATATATATATATATATATATATAATTAAATTACATTTTTATAATATATATATATATATTAGTGTTATCAA
>JAUCMS010000073.1:302349-344770 GCA_032357445.1 Enteromius radiatus
TATATATATATATATATATATAATTAAATTAAATTGTTATAATATATATATATATATTAGTGTTGTCAACCGATTAATCGTGATTAATCACATCCAAAATAAAAGTTTTTGTTTACATTTTATATATACTGTATAAATACACACATATATGTGTACTGTGTATATTTATTATGTACAGTATATATAATTTCACACACATACAGCATATATTTTGAAAATATTTACAAGTATAGGCTATACATTTATATATTTATATTTTATCCCATATATAAATCTAATTAATATATAAACAACATATTTTTCTTAAATATATACATGTATATGCTTGTATTTATATACATAATAAATATATACAGTACACAGACATATATTATGTAAACTAAAAAAACTATATATATAATAATATATATATATAAAAGGAAAAACATTTCAATGAAAGCAACATTCAAATAACAAAAACAAAAATATGTCTAAAATCAATCCTTGTGACAGCTGAAGAAACACCCATATACATGTGTTCAGAGTAAGGATAATGTGTTTTGATAAATCCTAAGCTCTCGATCTCCTCAATGAAGCCTAGACCACAAAAACAGAACTTTCAAAAGTCAAAACAGGAGTTTAAAGGAAAATATGGTCATCTTAATTTGCCCGCTGAAAACCGGGAGTTCCTTTACAAGCAGCCAAAACTCCCATCGAGATTTTTTTTTCGTCTCTGGGACAGCCTCTGGAGTTCTGCTGAGCACACAGTGTTTATATTACAGGCCCGGCCCGGCACAGATGAATATGGCTGAAAGAAATATTTGAGCGCATGTAATGATCTGTATGCAGTGTTTGAATACATGCGAGGTGTGTTTTCATAGCCTCGGTGGAGCCGTTGGTGGTCCTCTCTAATGATGTCAATAAAGTGTGGAAATGAACATTATTTGAAAGCGTACCAGGAGCCCCTGGCAAAGCGGAGAGCCTGGTGCGGGTCAGTACCTGTGTTGCCTGCACTCGGGGGCCGGTGGGTCACTCCAGGGGACATGCTGTTCCTCTGCAGGGAGGGGTGGGCCAGCGGCAGCATGTTGGGGTTACCCAGAGATGCTCCCGGGTGGCTGTAGATCAGACTGTTGGGGTTGCTCACAGGGATTGAGACGGGCATGTCATAATTAGACTGAGGGATGGCCTAGAAAAAAGCAGGGAAATCAATAAATAGAAATATAGTATGTACATAAAAAAAAAAAATATTGGATGTAGTGTATTATCAACCAGGTCGATTCATCTGCCAATTATTGACTATTTTGACACAGTTTTGACATCGGAAAAATTGACGACACTTACACACAGTCTCTGCCTGCTGATCATCAGGTCAATATCCTCGTTGATTTTACGATATTTGTCATCAGATTCTGGACTGTGGCCTGAATCTTCAGCATCAATATCAGGACTGTCACAGCCATTTAGACCCTTCTTCCTCAGAGTCTGAAACAAACACACAAAATTATTTAAAGATTAAAAAAAAACCCACTTAATATATATATAATATTTCTATAGATTACATCCAAGACAGAAACTGGTTCATAGATGAAAAAGGAAAAGGCATTTTCTGGGTTTGAAATATTATAGTACAAAAAAAAATTCATAAATGAATAAATACAGCACAAAAAAAGGAATTAAACATATATATAAAATATAAACAGAGTGTGTGTGTTTATTCTTTGGAATGTAGAATAATACGGGAACATGAAACAAAAAGATGCCAGAAATTAAACACACTCTTTTTCTAAAAGTCTAAAAAGTCTAAACTATTTTCCATAGTAATCAACAACACCCCACAGATGCTGACAAATGACTGATGAAGAAGCAAAAGTCGTTTTCTGGGTTTAAATATAACATAATAATACAAAAATGCATTAATAAATAAGTTAATAAATAAACCTAAACAAAAAATTAAGAATTAAACAAAATATCCCTTTAGGACTGGCGCAATTTCCTGTTTGACCACACGAGGGCTATATTTGAAAACAAATAAAGCTTTTCCTGCTCGTGAAACACGAGCCTTTGATTCCTCAGAAGAGCCAAATCCTTTCATCTGAAGCCTCTGAGAGTCTAGTTTGAGCGAATGTTGACTTAAAGTGGAATAAATACGTACATTAATCACTCTGCTATCATTAGCGGAGCTACTATGCAAAACAACACTATTAGTCTTATTCATCCTAAAAGCTCTCACGTTTTTTATGGCCGTGTCAGAATAATACCCCTTTTTTTGTTTTTGTGAGGTAAAAGCTGATCTAAAGTGAAACCCAGCGACGCAGCTTGGCTTATCTTTCTGCCTGGTCTCAGCGTTTCTCTCGTCGGCAAGCAGCCACGTCGCTGGACCACAGCAATTCCACTCATTCAAGACATCTCCACCTGTCAGGGCCCTTGCACCTGTCCAACAAATCTCCTCAGCTCAAGGGGAAGGGGTGGAGCCAGAGCCACAGCCAATCACGGACTCGAACCCCAGGGATGGCCGTAGAAGGATATTTTTTGCCCCAGTGCCACCCAGCAGCGTCCCAGCAACCCTACACCAGCCCACCCCCCCAATCACACCGCCTGCGGGTCGCTGACACCTCCAGCTCACTGTCCGACCCGGCTCGGTGCTTTTAGCAACACGGCTGGATCCCAAAGCCTGACATCAGCAGACTAAACATTCAGACCGGCACGGACCGCTCCAGACCAACAGAGGGAGGGTCGTGCTCAGCCAAGCATTCCTGTTCAGTTCATCACACACCAAACACAGGACAACCACGAGAGCGGCACACAACTTTAAGATCTTGATTATTTCTCCTAGATGACAGCGAGAATAAATCAAGAACTGAAAAATAAAGACCTTTGCTTACAAACGACACCCAGTTCACCCAGAAAGACTTTTTAAGAACCAAAAAAGTATTATTTAAAGTATTATTATTTTAAGTATTATTTATATTCTATTATGAATTGCAATAAACATTTTTAGCAATTTTGTCATTATTCATATTAAAAATATATATTTTTAAGCCACGAATACTGATCACCATTGACTTTCACTTGTTTTAGTTTTATTTCTATATTATTGTTTTTATTAATATTCTGAAATAATTTTTTATACAGTATTGTTGAATTTTTATTAATTTTGTCATGCACTTTTGAGATCATTCATATCACAAAATATAATTTTAAGAAACAAAAAACACTGGTCATCATTTGAAAAAGTGTTGTTTTGGTATTATTTATATACTATATATGTTCAGATTGTTTATTAATATTTCTATTTTTTAGTAATTATTTCAGCTTAGTTTCATTTTTGTTTTAATTTATTTCTAGTTAGATTTGTTTCTTTAAAAATATTTCCAAAATTATTTTAGTTTAGTTTCTTTTCCAGTAGTTTAGGTTTTTATTACATTTTACTGCATTTATAGTTTATCGTACTGTGCTTTATTGTATTTCAGCTTTATTTCAATTAACAGACCTTTTTTTTTTAAATAATCTCCTAGTATATGGACCAGAAGTAAAAAAATCTAAAATCTTTTGTGTTCTGCAGATGAATAAAACAGTACATCAGCTTTGATATGACAGGGTAAATAAATTATAAATTTCATTTTTTTAACTAAATAATCCCTTTAAGTCAGATTTTTCACCTTAGGAAAGCACTTCCTACATCTTCTCAAAGAAATCTCTACACAATGTCTCAAAATATGCTCATATTTTCCAAATAAATCCTCAAATGATCTCAAACATTACTCAACACTATGCTATCAAAAATTAATTTTACAGCTCAATATTCTTGCTGTATGCAAACTCGTGACTCATTTAAGCATATTTTAACTTCTAAAAATGACTTTAGTAGAAACATCAAAGTTTATTCTTATAGTCCAAAACACTAATATGTGAACTGTCACAGAAAAATCCGAGTGAGATTCCAGCTGTCGTATAAATGTCTAATTTCAATTTTCTCTTGTAGGAAAACTATGTGAGAGCTGGTCTCAAAATTAAGCCTATATGTGAATATGCGAATGCTTCCGGCCTTAAATAAAACTCTCCTGAGCTAAAAGAGAGCAACCTCTGAGCACTTTCCCAGTACATTGGCCACCTATAGAAAAGTTTCTTCCACAAGTTTTTAAAAAATCCATTCAGATTTGGCTTAAATTGAAGTGAGCTGTCGTGAGGATGGAGAGGAGAGAGGAGAGGAGAAGAAAGAAGAGGAGAGACAGCCATCAGTGCCTCCTTCTGCTCCTAGTCTTGTCAACTCTATGGAGACTTGCTCCTAATTAAACCAGCGCTGCATTGCTCTCCCACATGACAAAGACAGCCCCAGTCTGTCCACATGTAGACATGGCGTCCTATATAGCGTGCTAGCTGGTAACCTTCAGCGGAGAAATGATGTTGTACGTGCAGTAGCAGGTGGTAACGTGTGGAGACAGCTGACGGATGCCGTTTGCTGGCCAGCAGCTGACGAACTGACTGACTGACTGACTGAGGGCGTCACGTCACCTTGTACCCACCTCTGAGCTCCACATGGGTGGTCCTGCCTCACCTCAAACCAGGCTCATTACAGTCCACTGTGTCAGGAGACACTTTAAACAGGGACAAAGTCCGAGAAACTGCATTCAAACGGCACGGACACCAACCCAGAGGAAAATTATATTACTCATATGTTGCTCAATCAGGAGACTTCACGGAGCTCTCAGTCAGATTTCCATTAAATCTCAATTTTTGTTGCTCAGGGTTCTCCTCGAAACAATGGAGGCAATTGTTGATCTACAGCATGTGTTAAATTTCTTCTTGTACTTTTGTTTCTTTTTTATTTATTTAAGGATCAATGCTGTCTCAGATGTTACTCATAAAATGATATATAAAAGGATATATATTAAAATATTCTTTAAAAATTACACATTTGACATAAATTTAGAAAGTATTGCTTCATAACCCATAATTCTCAGTTATGTTTCATTAAGTATCAACACCTCAAATGTCTTAAAAGAAACCAAAAAACAAACTATAAAGAGAATTACTGACATACAGTAAAACTATATTGCTCATAGGTTGCTCTTTATTTGAAGAGACTTACTAGAGCTCTAAATTGCAGTATGTCTTTGTCTCTTAATGCCTTGAAGAAGAAATATATGCAGAATTGTTGCCATACAGTAAGAATATATTGCTCATAGGTTGCTCTTTCATTGCTCAAGAGACTTAATGGAGTTTTATATTACAGTATGTTCACGTATCACGTTCATCTTTGATGTTTCTCCTCAAATGCCTTATGAGGAAAATATGGGAAAAAATTAGGTTATTATTAATGTGCAGAAAGAATATTCTACCTATAGATTGCTTTTTTATTGTTCAAGAGATCTCATTTAAGAATAAGATGTTTCTCCTAAATGCCTAAAAAGAAATAAAATCATCTTATAAACATATTCCTGACATGTACTGCTCAAGAGGTGTTCTTTCATAGCTCTCATCATGTTTCATTTAAATATCAGATGTTTTTCCTGAGGAACAAGATCTTAACAAAACGAGATGGAGGAAACTGCAAAATGCAAGAATCTCTAGCTCCACTGCTGTCTAACAATCGAAACATTAAAGATGTCTCACGTCTTTCCTTTAAGGAACATGCACACACACCAACAGCAACACAGACCACATCCAAGACACCCAAAAAAGCAATCAAACTGAGAGCATGTGACCACAAAAAGGCAGCTCGGTTGAAGGAAATGTCGCCTTATTGTCTCACGTGTCATCAGGGATACTCGACTAAGAACTTCTTCCGCCTCTTCAGACGTGCATGTGTGCGTGTGTCATGTTTGCCTGCGTGGAAAGTTGTTGATTTACGCGGTGAGTCACAAAAACTGGCAGCACGACAAGTGCAGCAGCTATCGTAACAGAAAGGAAAAGGCACATTATCGGTTGACAGAAAAAAGCCCAAGTAAGACTCGATTTGTGCTGCATGAACTCTGGTATATCAAGCTCGGTTTATCAAAAGCAGATGGATCGGGGTGGAAAAACGAAAGCCGTACTGGTTCCGACCGTCAAAGAGGCGGAATCCTATTAGAGCCGTAGGGGTGAGCCAGCGGGGACGCCCCCGTTCCTGTGGCAGGTCGCATGGCCAATGCGTGGCACTGTCTGGCCCTCCTCCAGGGCTCTTTCCACCAGCTGCTCCGACCACAGCAGCTGGGCAACGTTTGGAAAATGCCACACTGGGGACCTCTGGGTAATTTACCTCCTTTGATGCTCTCTATACCCTATAATAACGAATCAAAGGCCCTCTCTTTTACTGCCACGAGTTGAGCGCCGCGTGTTTGGTATTAAATGCACTTGAGAGCGAAATTCTGACAGTAACCGGCCCGGTGGATATCCAATTTGACCGCGAGGAAGCGGAAGAGTGTCCCGTAACCGAGTTGGGCTCGAAAAAAGCGAACGTCCTGCTCCCTTGGTGTTCCTGGGTGGTTTGATTGTCAGCTCTGGAAAAACGACACCTCCAGATTTCTTTGCAGCTGACATGAGGCAAGAATTCCTCGCCAGAATCATTCCCGGGGTCAAGTTGGTCCACGTTTATGAATTTTAATGAACTCCCTCTGGGGGCTTCCTGTAAATAATCGCACATTATCACACACAAGCATGTCATCTCTTTGCATTTGTTGTCATGTGACCTCGCAGAGTCCTTGTTTTTCCATTGCAGCATCTATAGAGGACAGCATGCTTATTCATGTAAAAAATGATTACTAATCAAGTCCTTTTGAAGACAAAGCCCCTCACTGTAGCCCGATAATGGGCTCTTGTGGGCCCCAATCATTCACAGTCACCAGACTGAACTGTATTTGACACATCGCATGCCACAGTAACGGCCAATCATTACGATCTGCGATCGCTTGCAACACCATTGAGAGCTAAAGCATTTCTCTCTCACCATCAATTAACAGCTTTTGTCTCTGGAACTCCTTATCAAGAGTTGCCTATCTGTAAATGGGCTTCAAAAACAGTTGTTGTTACCAGCTAACAATTAGCGCTCTCAGAAAGAATAGCGTCTTGGTAAAAGCGAAACGTTTTGTGCTGCGCTGGCTCGCCGTTGGGTCTTGGAAAACCTGACTCACGCAACAAGGTTCAGATTAATCGTGGAATGTAAAACCGCCCTCTGATGTCGTTCAATCGAGGATGAAGAAAACAGGGCAGTAAATACTGCGTTTCAAACTCTAAGCATGAGCGGATCAGAACAATGACCCAAATGTGGGCTGAGGTCACTGCACGCTCGAATTTCACACCATGTTTTCAAGTTTACATAGCTGAACAGATGGCAGATATGAGCCGACAGAAACAGTCTGCGAAGTGCAGAGGAGCATGCCACGAGAAGTCACGTAATCAAAAGCACTCTTCCTATCCTCTCTTAAAAGTGTGAAAACGGCATCCTAACAAGTTTGATTTAAGCTTTATTGAAGTACATCGCCGTCTGTGGTCAGTTTTTCTCGGGAGGAAAAATGGAGTGGGGGGAAAAAAGAAAACAAGCGCGGCTGTCCTCTCTCTCTCTCTCTCTCCAGCGCTCTACGCCTATTCTTCTCCATTTTCCTTGGCACGACTGCCGGGCCGGGGCTATTTTTAGCTGTGCTGCTTTCTATTTTTAGAAAACTACCGGTTTTCAGGCATTTAATGGGGAAGGACCACATAAAAACACAAAGGGTTGGAACGGGGAGGAGGTCTGGCACACAAGTTGGGCGTCTGCTCCTTATTTCTAATGCTATGAGAACTTCAGCTGCTCTCTGCCCAGGACAGAGGACGGAAAAGAGGCAGAGGGGTTAAAGAATGTGAAAGACCTCCATCTTATAAATAACCACGGGTCTCAGGCCAAAAGCGCAAAATACAACACACTGTTACTAAGTGAAGCTGTAAACGCATGTTAACCCGTTTGCGAAAAAGGCGGGGGGGGGGGAGGAATGCAAAACAAAGACGTCTCTCTTTTGGTGAAATTCCTGAAGGGATGAGAGCGGCACTTATTTCTATTGAGTGGAAAAAAACAAAAATATGTTTATTTTCAGCAGCTTATATAAACATGTATATCAAATGCAGATCGAAATACTTGTGTAAACATATATATATATATAGCCAATACAGATCAGATCAAAAACTGTCTGGAATGGCAAAAAGGTCTAGTTCCTGGCATCCTCTTGATGTTGTGACTGCAGTGTGACAGTGTTAACACAGAGCAGTATAAACCCAGCAAATCTGATTCACGGATTTAATCTGTCAATCGTCATCAAGGTTCAACGGAAGATCAAGAGCCGTCATGCGTGCATGCAACCAGCACCTCCGAATACACAAGGGAACCGTTGCCGCAGCAAACAATCCCATCAAAACACTCCTAAACATAAATTTAGCCAAAGACGTAACAAACTGCACAATGGAATGTGAAGCAATGACTTTAAGGCAAACCTTCTCACACTGTGAGTGAACTGGGAAAGGGGAACAAAATGAAGTGCTTAAGAATGCATTGGCATGCAACTACATGAAGACAAATTATCTAAATTAGGAGAATAGAAAAACGTTTGAGGCAAATGTGCCTGAAATGGAGCCAGTTTTGAAAAGTAGGTTGACGATGTTTCCTTCGTTACGTTTGAAATCAGATCGATTTGCCAAGCGCTGGAGGCATGTTTTCTCAGAGGTTTGTGTGGGTGAAATTGGAGGAGGGGAAGGTTGTCACCTCCAATGCCTTCCAGCACAAGACCAAACACAAGGGGTCAACTACCATACGCACAGAGCTTTGCACAATCTCATTAGCCGGCCATGTAGTCATTAACAACACGACCTTTGGAAATAATTAACATTTTCCTTCCTTTGCGCCAACAGTCTCATTGACAATTCTCAGTAGAGAGGAAATCTTAAAGGTGTGGGGTCGGGAAAGCGTGCGTTTCGGGGTGACGACATGGGGTTATAGTGCACGCAGTCAGTTTTGGGGATTAAAAGGAGCATTTTCAGATTACACTAATCGAGGAAATGGGATTATCCCCAGCTCCTTACTGGCTTGGCAGGGAGTCCGTGAGATTTGCCTCATGGTTTCTCCTCTCATGAGGCAAGCCATGCTGTTTTCCCTCTCAGCCTCATAAAAATCCCAACTAAGTCTGACCCCAGGGCTTTGCTCGTAATGCATGTGTCAACGTCGCAAATGGCCTGTCGAACGATGTTACACTAGACTGAACAGTCAAAGTATAATAATAGAGTTCGAATTTGCAGCTTGTTATGTGCAAGTCAAGTGAGTTGCAAAACAATAACCGCCTCATGCTTGAACGCACAAAGATAAAGAGATCCCTCACCGCAATTGAGCTCCCAAAAACGCCCCTTTCAGTATCCATGCTGTTATTCCTCATCCTTACTGTGTGTTTTTCTTCATCCCATACTTCATTTGTTTGTGTGGCACCACCGGGCCTCTACGCAAACCAATCAGCTGTTTTTTTTTTTTTTACTGGAAAAGGGACTTTTCCAGGGGAAATATTTTTCCCACTGCTCCCAATGGGAGCGCCATGGCCTTTCATGCATGTGGGGTGGGAACCTTCAAGTTCTCTCTTCCCAAAGTCGGTCTTGACAGGTGGTTTGGAAGAGCTGAGAGCAGCTTCGCAGTTGCTCTTTGGCGATTCCAGCAGAAGACACTGGAGTCTTACATTAGCGGATGAGGAAACCCTTACCTAAAGCTACCCACGTTTGACCTTTTCAGGAGCTCACATGTCACAAAAGGTGGCGGTGATGAGCAAGCATGATCTTAAGTCTCTGTGCTGACCACCTGGCTTGGACAGTGGCACCTGCCGTGTCCTCTTAAACCGGTTGCGTAACGTGGTCCTTACGAGATACAGTAAAGTCCTCGTCCCTGTCCTTTAGCCTGATCTGTTCTTATAGAGCACAACGGCATGTGCCAAACGTGTTTTGCAAGGACTATTACAACATGTTCCCCAACAAATCACCACCAGACATAGGCCAGGTGTCAAATCCTACTACTTGCTTACCAAAATGAACCCTTCCTGATCTCTCGGTGAGGCATCTGATTTAAATTCCCTGGATTTATTTATTGTCTAAAACTTATTGTCAAAGGAACTCACCTCCACAATGTCCGAGTTAGTCCGACTCTCGTGGGGCTCATTGTACTCAGTGTATTTAAGCAGAACTTTGTCCATGTCGGTGCTGGCGTACTGGAACAGTTTATTAGTGCTGTTGAAGATGATGAGGGCGATCTCACAGTCGCACAGAACGCTCAGCTCGTACGCCTTCTTCATCAGTCCAAACTTCCTCTTTGTAAACGTAACCTGATAAACAAAAGACCATAGAGAGGGTTAAATTGGGATAGATTCGATACAAAACAAATCACTTGTTGGACAAGAGCAACATAAATGGTCACCAAGTCCTAACTTGCTTATTTTCACTCGTTTCCAGCGTTTAAGTGTTTAGACACAATCTGTATTGTTAAAAGCGCTATATAAATAAAGGTGACTTGACAAATTTTTGGAGACGCTTGAATCCATAGAGAGTTACTATGCATGGTATATAGTTTATCAGTTCATGCATTCCTGGGGAATCGAACCCATGACCTCTTCGTTGTTAAAGAAACGCTCTTCTGCTTGAGCTACAGAAAAGCTTGTAAGATAAATACATACTTCCCACAACTCCATGGCTCCAATTTAGTAATATTTTCTTGCGAACTGATACAATAAGATATAAACCTTGTTCTTCAAATGCATTTGCGATTGTTTTCATTGGCACTTGCATGACTTCAGTTAAACGCCCCCATCAGAATAAGTGTACATTGCCCCATCCATCCAAAACCAAATAGTTTGACAGGGTATTCTGGTTAGAGAGCTATCAGAGCCCTGCGTGCCATGCTAAATTTAGACTGGGGAGTTCAAGGTGAAATTCTGCCCAGCACGCTTCACAAATTGACAGCCCCTGGGTGGCAGGGTTCATAGGATTGCTTTGGCTAATGATGACCCAGCATCACCTAGGCACGCCGGCAGCGTTGCACACGTTCCATTTGGAAAGGACAATTTCCCAAAGACACCATTTAAACACTCACAGAACAAACTCCATCTGTGATGAGATGGCAATGAAATTCAGTGAGAAAGAGCCGCACAAAACCCGAAAGAACTCTCTTGGGCATCTGCCTGAAATATTCAAACTCTGGATTATTCAATTCTGGCATCAAAACGAGATGTTATTTGCTAAGAGTTGGCTTTTAGCTTCGGATACTTAATGGAGTTCTCAGATGGGTCTCATTAAAGCAGTAGATGTTTCTCCAGAGAAAGAATGAATGAAGTGAAACAACTAAAGAGACAAATCCCTAAATAAAGTAAAAGTCTATTGCGCAGAGGTTGCTCAATTTAATTGTGTGTCAGCGAAGTTTCAATTTTCCCAATTTTTTTGAATCCTAAAATGCAATATAATGAATGCAAATGTGACGAAAATACACAAGTGTATTTTTCATAACTCGACTTATGGAATTATGTCTCATTTAGGTATTAAATGTCATTCAGGTGTAGGCTTTCATCAAGTGACTTCACATATTGAACTTCTCATGCTCTATATTTCATCACTCCACGCATTCCTGAGAATCAAACCCATGACTCTGGCATTGCCAGCACCATGCTTCACAGTTTGATCAAGAACTATTTGTCTCAAATGTCTTTCTTAAAATTCCTCAGGAGAAATAAAATACCAAACATACACACATGTAAGAGTGCAGATTAACATTAATACTCATCACATAGCTCAGATCATGGTTAAACTTTTTAAACACGTTTTGAAAAGCAGAATGTTATCCATTTAATCTCATTTCTCTCTTAACAGAAATAAAAGACATATTCTAGAAACTTTTCTCTCCTTCAAGAGTGTATACTTCATGCATGCATGCATGTGCGCAGTAGACAGGCATGTGAAGCTCTAATCTGGATGGTGTTGGTGGTGTTTGTGTGTCGCTGATCCCTGTGCGTGAGTTCAGACGTCATGCTCTCTGTCACAAACAAACTCCAGCAGGGTGATCTTCTCACTCCTACTGCTCAGCACGCGGATGCTCTCACCTCCACATGATTTAGATTATGCTCACACTCACACACACATGCACCGGGAGCGACAGATGTCTTACACATGCTCACTGAGACGCCCCCACATGCACATACGGGCAAAAAAACTACACTGCGTGCATTTACTGCCATGTTCAGCCTGCCTCGAATTACCTTAGATGTCTGAGTCACAAAGACCTTTTTTTTTGTTTTTTTGTTTCTTGACGCTAAACTGCACTTTGAGGCTGCAGTTAACTTTACATGACTGTGCTTCGCCTGTAAAGACGCACACAAGTTTATTTGCCTCAAGTTAAGACGTCTCAGACAGAAGATCCACGGAGAACTTCACCACCACAACACGGGAAAGGGTGGGCGCTGAGAGGGGGTTAATCGTGCCACTGCACTGGGGGTCAGGAAGCACATTTGAGCGCATTTCCTGTCATAACAGGAAGGGTCCAATGGCTTCCCCTCCACAATGGCTTTGCCTCGGCTTCCGGCCCTACGCTGGTCATTGAAGGGGGGGGTGGAGACAGGTGGGGGGAGGAAACATAGATGACAGGCAACCATTTATCCTGCGCCCTGAGCTGCTGTCCACTTGAACACTGATGCATTGTTCAAAAGCAAAGAACAACATGTAAAGCAACAGGCTTAACCTTTATTCCAGACGCAAAACCTCTGAGAATATTTTTGATCATGTAAACGTTTTTAAATGCTTGTTATTGCTTTATAGAGTTCTTCATGTTACATTATAGGTCCTTCAGACAATCATTTTGTATTTTTGGCTTTTTTAAGATATGGAGATATACAAGATATTTAGACAAATTGTATATGGGTGGTTAATGTATATGTCGTGTGACAGAAAAAAAATAATAAACAATAAACAAATAAATGAATCGTGCTTTTTATAACTCTAGGAATTAAGATACATTTTTACATTTTTACTACCATTTTTATTTGTTAACTACCCATATATGTACAAACAGGTTTTTTTCTTTGTGAGGGACATCTTCCAAAAACATCAACAAATACTACCAACCTCAAACTCTTGAATGGTACTGTAAATTAATCTTTTTATTAAGGAAATTGATATACTTAGTAATCTTGTAATTTTACTTATAGATCAAAAACTCAAAAACCTCACTTCCCAAAGTTCATCTGCAAGCCTGTAAATTCACCTTCCCATCTCTCCAGTTCAAATTCCAGCTAGAGTTTAACCAAGTTCATCCTGGCTGAAACCTGAAGACGGTGAGTTCAATTCTCATGGATACTTGACGGTTATTAGCTCATTAAGAGCCAACGATGGGGTGGTATGACCTGAAGCTATCAGCGTTAGCAATGAAATTGAACAGTTACCGCTCCAAATCATGATTTCATGTTTGGCCCTGCACTAAAAATCCTGCACAACTCATGCCCAGATTTATAGATGGTAAATATAAATACAAAAGCAACCTAATTTACGAAGTTCTGAATGAAATAAACCATACAAACCCCTGGCACAAAGTCCCAACATCAGGCACGACAGGGAAAAGCCGGTTCGATCAGAAAGGTAAGAGGTCAATGTGCTTTGTAAGTGTTGTCAGATGTGGCTTCAGGTCCTGCCCATCTAATAGCCCGGGTGAGTAATAGTTTGGAAACCGCTAGTTGTGGTGAATGACACACCCGCTGGTAGAGGCACGGTTTCCTCTGCTCCGTTACAAACCTCAATTATTCAGACTCTCCACATCATATCCTCTAATGCAGAGGCAATGCATTTAATATCGCAATTAAAGTTGCATTAAAAACAGCAATTATGATGATTTAGGACAATCATATTTCACATTCACACACAAACACGCAACACACATGTGCAAAAACGAAAGCAAGCCAGTCCAAAGTGAGAATCCAGCTTGTGAGTGTCTTGTGACACTTTCGTCAGAAGCTGCTGGCACTTCCTTAAGTGATGCATGCTGTGTGTGTGTGTGTGTGAGAGAGAGAGAGTATGTGCTTAAGATTTATTGCATTTTTGTGAAGTGAATGCCTCGTCTCCATTCTTTCCGTTTAGATAACATCTCTTTTACCTGTCTGTTGCGTTCGTCCATTATCCGCGCAATCTGAATCTTTTTCCTCCCCATTATTTCGCTCTGGTATTCCTTCCTATTCCAAAAGAACTGTACACACTTGTCTTCCTTCCTCTCTCGCTCCGATCCTCAGTGCAGTCGTTTCTTTTTGCTCGTTCCTCTTATTTCAAAGATTCCGGCATTCGTTCCTGAACAGACAAGACAGAGAAAGAGACACAGATTTTATCAGACAGATGTGTGATATCGCTCTTATGCTTGAATGTGGGAAAAACAATGAGCGTCTAACAGCATACAAAATCAGGCCTTTCTGGAAAACACAAATGAATCATAAAACATGTTTCACATAGCAAGAATAATACTTTTTAAAACCTCATTTGGAATATTATTAATACATTACATTTATATATTTAAAAAAAAAATGAACTATAGAAAATATTTTTAAAATATATAACGTGTATATAAATATATATATATATATTTATATATTATTTAGTATATTAAAAAAATACCTAAGAACAGATATTTACATTTCAGAGAATACAGATTTTATTATTTTTATTTTTACATTTTATTATTTAAATATGCATATGGTAGCAAGTTTTAATCATATATATATATAAATATATATATATATATTAAATTAAAAACAAAATATATTTTATGTACTTTATTTGGGGGAAAACCCTGCCATATTTAATTAATAATAAAATGTGAAATATATAATAAATATATATATATATATATATATATATATAAATAAAATTATTTCTAACATTTGAACCAGAAATTTTCTTGATATATATATATATATATATAAAAACAAAATGTGTTTCAGATCATATTTCTTGCATTTAGTTTTTTTTCTTAATGCATCATACCATAAAAATTATTTTGCACTTTATGCTTCAATATAAATGTAATATATTAATCACATTTATAAAATTGAATTTCCTAAAAGTCTAAGGCAATAATAATATATTAGGAAGCTTTATGACCTATGCATGTATATTATAAATAGGTTTTCATCAGTGATAAAGGGTTTGTGTTAACCCTACAACTTCACACAGATGGCTGCAGTCAGCACAAGAGGAAACAAAACTTAAGAGCAACCCACAATGCAAATAAGAGAAACAGAGAGCTTCGGGGAGTAGAGGTGAAATGCTCACTCACAACGAGAGACAGGGAAAACACGCGGCCTGTACAGAATCCGAAAACCAGCAGCACAGATCTTTACAGGGGCAAGTGCTTCTCTTGACTTAGACATGGTCAACAACTTGGCAATGCATGTGACCTTTTGATTATGCTTCAAGTCGACTGATAAAAGCCAGAGAGATGTGAAGGATTTTTGAAGGAGGGATGGAAAAAGCAGATGATACATCAGAAGAGGAAGTTACAGGAATGTTGTGACAGCTTTTCATTTGAATTTGAAAAGCATACCAAACGATAAAAGCCTCAGCAAGCTCTGCTCGGATAAGAGAGTACGCCAATAAAAATGGAAACTTACAGTAAATTCAAGACAGCGGAGATCAAATGCAGAGTTTCTTTTAGTATGTGTAAAATCTGCATTCAAAGTCCCACAAAACACTATTTCTTACTGACTTTTATGGATCCCGTTCTATGTACTCAAGATTCTACATCTACCTTATCCAACTTAGCTTACAGTGTTATGGACGGTAGACCTTACGTAACTTTAAGCTGTTCAGGACATGTAATCCATTAAACCCCGACTCAAAGAGTTCCCTTTAGCCACTAGACCGATGATGTCCAGCTCACTCATCTCCAGCTAACTGATCAGTCTGGTTATGTGTGGCGGTTTCATTTCAGGATTAGCTGTTCAAGCAGAAGTTACTCAAGGACATCTTGTGCTTGCTGTGGGATACATTGTTGTCTTGTTTGAATGACAGTCATTTATGCAGTTCAGCAGCTATTTTTTTAACACACAATCAAGTATCTAAAATGTCAATAACCAGATTTGTAAACTACAAGAAAAGTTCCACAAAATACTATAAATATGACATTGATGGTAACCATTTAATAATAAAAAATATATAAATCAATAAAATTTAAATTTATTACATAAAATATTTTTTTAAATAATTAAATGTTAATTAATAAATAAATATTATTACTAATTACATTAAATATTAACTATATGCTATTATTTATTTAATATAATTCTGGCAATTAAATTAAATTAAATTAAATTAAATTAAGATCTAATCTGCATTACAACAATCATTTATCATATGGATGCTAGTATTTATTTTATTTTATTTTTAAAGTTTTTAACAAAACATAACTGACATAATTTACTTCCAAAATTAAATAACCTACTTCCATTATCAGACCAATACCAATAACTAAATAATATTTTTAAAAGCTAATATTTCAAAATAAAATACAATAAAAAAGTTCTAACATCCTGCTGCCAACATCAGACCAAAACCACTGAAAAAAAGGGAATTGCCAGGTAAATACACTGAAATTGTGAACAAGCTCTCGGCAAAAACCCCACAGGAACTGGACATGCCGAGGCAAAATGGCTTAGAGGTCAGAGATGCCAGTGTGTTTACCCATGTGACGGAAAGATAAAGACAGAGAGAGACAGGCGTGGGAGGAGCCGCTGTGTTACTTGAGTAGGAGGGAGGGCGGCCCGGTGCCAAGAAACCAGGAGCAGGGATCTCCAGAGAGTAATGTGCAACATTAAGTCACTTTGTTAATCTGCCTCTCTGCTTCTCCCGAGGGCAGCAGGAGAGGACAGATATCTCCTCGTCCTGTGAAGAGCGGCATGGTGCCACCGAAATAAAACAGCGCTGAGATAACACCTAGATATGACTGAGACAGTCTCCTGAGGGGCCATTAAACCCAGGACAACTTCCAGAGAAGGGCAGAAAGACCTCCTAGCTAGCAGCGAACGCTTTGCAAATTAGCTGTGGTAAAAGGGCAACCTGAAGGGGAATGTGTCATTCATGCACACATAAGTCAATTTTGAACAAATCCTATCTCTTAACTGGGCAGTCAATGAATATGTACTTAAAAAAACGCCTCAGAGTAATAGATTAGCGGTTAGCACACATGCTAAACACAACGCGGCACACACCTCGCAGTTAGCATAAATTCACACCCAATTTATATTCATTTCAGAACAACCATATCCCAACCATCACCTATCAGCATGATTTTATCATTTTCATAAAAAAGTGCCTGGCTACTAACTCACTGCCACAATGCTAATGTCTTAGCATGATGCTAAGTGGTTTCTAGAGCATTTTAGGTAATACCACAACAGTTCCTTTAAATTTAGAAGTATTTACAAAAGAACAGGAATAAAAAATAAATATGAAACCAACATAAGTTATGGAATTAATTATAAATAACATATAAGCAACACTAAGCCTAAACAATTTCTTTAAGTGAAATTGAAACTACCGGCATGTGGGAAATGTGCTATACAAATAAACAAAGCCTCATATATCTCATTCACCACAAAACTTGCACGCTTGACATTAACTGCATTATATAAGTCCCAGCATGTTTCATATTATTAAAAAAGCTATTTGTATTCACTGTATTATTTTTTGTTTTTGTTTTTATTTCCATGATATTCTGATTCCTAAGTAACAATAAATGTATAAACTATTTATTTTGCTCTGAAATTGCTTGCAAATTTCACAAATAATTACAAAGGATTGGAAGTAATGCATTAAATTAAACATGAAATTTGGAAATAGAAAGACTATTTTCTTGTTAAACATTCTGTAATATTCCTACCAGAAAAGTTATGACTTGTCAGGCAAAAAATTATAAATTGGATCACAAAATAAGATATTTCATAGAATTTCGGTAAAGATAAATATAAATGTTGGCAACGGTACCAAAAACGGTACTTTTGGACGGTAGTCCAAAAGAAGAAACAAACTTATTTTTGGGTGAACTATCCCTTTAAGGTTAGAGGATCTCAAAAAGTAGCCTAAAATAAAATTAAATAAAATAAGAAAATATGGTATTTAAAAAAAAAAAAAGCTATTATTGTTTTTTTTTTTATTTTTTTATAAAAAAAAAAAAAAAAAAAAAAAAAAATATATATATATATATATATATATATATATATATATATTTTGCTGAACTATCTCTTTAAGGTTAGAGGATCTCAAAATGTAAAGGTAAATAAAATCTTCCAATATCAGACAATATGCCAATAATTAAATAATACTTTAAAAAAGCTAATAAATAAAATAAAATAAAAATACAACCTTGAAACCATGAAATTGAGAGAATTATGAACTTTCTAATTTTTGGGTGAACTATCCCTTTAAGGTCAGGGGATCTTATAAAGGCAGAAATAAACAAAAAGCCATCTAAAAGTATTTCAAGACAGCCTCTGGCATAACTTGGCTAACATCAGTTAACACAATTGAGATTGGAGCCTGTACAACTTCATTATCACCATCTTTCAGGGCATCTGAAACGCTGAAGACGTGCCAGGCAGCGGAGGAACTTGTCGGAGCACGTTGGAGCAGATCTTCAGAGCTCTTGGCAGACCCCAGAGGTGTCAGACAGCTGACTCTGACTCTCTCTGCAAACAACACCCATCAGCTCGCACAAATGGACATAATGACAGGAAATCTTGGCAGACGGCCTCGCAGAGGAAGTGACATCACTGAGTAGAAACAATAAAGGATGCCTCTTCCCATAAACCTCTCCGCAAAACACAAAATGGGAAGTACCGGCAAATTTCATCATTCTGAAGGGCCTGATGAGCTCTGCTGTGATAAAACACAACTTACACATCACTGAGAGGGTCTGATAGCAGGCTGGTTGCCAGGGTGTTATGAGTGATCTTGAGTGGTTTTGATGCTGGGTAGGTTTAAACACAATGCTACAGCATGTGGTTGCTAAGGTGTTTTGAGTGGTTTTGTTGCTAGGGTGTTGCTATGTGGTCGCTAAGGTGTTTTGAGTGATTTGAATTACAGAGCAACATTATGTAGTTGTTTAGGTGTTCTGAGTGTTTTTAGCATATTTACTGCCTAACAACTTAGATACGTAATGGTACCTCATGGTTTCATTCATGAATGCAGCACACAATGGTGTTTAATAGTGTAGTTTAGGAGTTTATCCAGGTATAAGCAGTATTAATAGAAACTAAGCCTTCAAATAGATACTGGAAATGTTCAAGAACATACGTTCTGCCAGCTTTCCCTCCAGCTGTATCTCATGGAGAGGACTCCTACAACTCTTTGCTGTCTATCAAGGGAGCGTGCTACGGCTCAGAGCAGCGGCCGCCAAGAGACTGTATCAATCAGTGCCGGAATGGGGACAAGTCACTCTCCGCCCCACCCTTACGGCTCACCTCAAAACTTCCCAAGGACAAAGAGGAGACAGCGTCTGTCTTTCTCAATGAGAGCACACGAGCTGTGGAGGTTAGTCGTACCACGGAACGAGACCAGCTCCCAGACGCCCCGCTACATTCCCATATCCTGAACCCACGGCTCCTGGTGGAGCGCTGTGCGTGAACAGCCGTGGGCCATGTGAGTCCAGGTTGATGCTGTCCGCTTAGCGCGAGATTAGAGAGATCTGACTTTGGCTCACACTCCAAAAAAAAATGTTCTGTTAGTCATATTCAGTAAAAAAAATGATATAAAAAAATACACACCCCTAAAAAATGAGATAGATTTAACTTAACATGAAAATATATATAATATTTTTTTCAGCTAATTGCCAATGCAACATTTCTCATTTCTGTTTAGTTTAACTTGGAGTACTAAAATAATTAAATTGCAATAAACTAAAAATAATAAAATATAAAATAATAAAGGACATATAGACATTATAAATATATATATACATATATATTAGAAAGGCAAATTACATTAAAAAAAAAATAAATAAATAAAACTAATAAATTAAATTAAATAAATTTTAATAAAATTAAAGGGAAAAAAAACATTTCAAAATAATGGAAAAATAGTTTATGTTTGGACGTATATTGTCTTTTTATTCTGATGTGCACAATGCTTTGGCGATGTGTACCCAAGTATGTTATGCCAATAAAGGAAATTGAATTTAAAATGAATTAGAATTAATATCCATTAAAACTAAACAAAATTCACTTTTAATTATGCTTACTGGAACATATAAAACATTTTATAGCATAAACTTCACAAAATTATGCTTTATGCTGAATTATTGCGAATGGGGTAAAAATGACGAAAAATAAACTACTTCAAGACATTTTCCCTAAAAACAAGTTTAGCCTAGCCTGGTGTGCTACACTTCCTTAAACGCCCGAGTCACTGGAAAATCTCAAATTATGTCCTAGTTTTTTTGCAGGCCTTTCGGTGACCTAATTACAAAAGCTAAGCTTGCAATCACTCGGCTACGATCGAGACATCAGCAACAATTCGGTTAATACTCTGGCGAATAACTCTCAACTATGACAGCGAGAGCACAAGGCATTTTGGCACATTGCTCATAGTTGGTTGCTCATTTGCATGGCTTCCTTTTGCTGTGGAAATGTGTGTCACACAGCTGTGTTCTCTCAGTGTGTGTGCGCCACGTTTGCGCTTCACCGCTAACCGATACACACTGCCAACTGAAACTCTGTGGCCATTCATAGCCACATGCTAAGATATCACTTCTGTTTTCTGTTACATTATTTCAAAAGCAGTGCATTCATGACATTAATGCTCAGTATGTGATCTTTTAAATCTATACTTTTGATCTATCTGTTTTTTTGTTTTTATTTTTTACAGTATACACCTTTACAAAAAAGTGCTGTTTTTTTGTATAACAAGGTAATCCTACCTGATTTGACACATGCATTTAGGGAAAATAAAAAAACAAAAAGGAAATATTAAATCGAATTGAAATAATGTTACTTTGTAAGAAAAATAAGAATGAAGAACTATATGAGGCACAAAACTGGTACATGCATGTAAAGAACTGATTACTACAATTATACAATTTTAGCATCTTAATCCATAAATATTTGTCCACAGATTGCCAAACCTGACCAATCAGAATCAAGTATTCCAGAAAGCTGAAATGATGCATACTACAGTTTTAATCAAAAGTGACAAAAAATTTATAATGCAACAAAACACGCTCTATTAAAAACATCCTGAAAAGAGCCTCATGGTTTTCAAAAACATATTAAGCAGCACAATTGATGTTAGCCTTCATAATAATAAGAAAGGTTTTTGAGCATTAATTCAGCAATGCTTTCTGAAGGATCATGTGACCCCGAAGACTGGAGTAATGATGCAAAATAATACAATTTGCATCAGAAGAATATATTGCATTTTTTAAAAAAATTTGAAATAGAAAATTAATTTAAAATGTGAATAATATTTTACAATATTGCTGATTTTCCTGTGTTTCTGATCAAATAAGGGCAGCCTTGGTGAGCATTTTTTTTTTGGTAATATTAAAGACCCCAAATCTTTGAACACTAGTTTTTTGTAACAATAATAATGTAAAGTTTGTTTTATCTGTTTGAAATCTATCAGTAACTATATATATATATATATATATATATATATATATATATATGTGATTTTTCCGTCAAAAATTGACTGTATATTATTTGCCAAGAGTAAATGCATACTTGCCCTGCTGTTAGCAGTTCACGGCTTAGACACAGACCTGTGATCGATATCCTTAAGTGTTTTTGTCAGACTGCCCGACATGGAGAACAGATCTCGCCAGCTGGTTGGCTCTGACATCAGAGCGAGTCTCAAAGTGTAGGCTGATCTGTCCGCTCTTGGCACTCAGAGCCGCTGGCAGCGTGTACGGGACCGTGCTCTCACGCAGCAGGTAAGTGACCTGAAGAAAGCAGGTGGGCGTTTCTACCTCTGATCCTCTGAATTACACCCTTAAAGTTTAATATTTCATTTTGGTGGTTTGCTTACATCCTTAAGCTTAAGTACAAGCACCAGTAATAGAAATGGTAGCCTATTGATTTTGCAATGTGGAAGCAATATATTGATTGTAATTGTGTGCGATTTTTGTCTCATTGGCCACTATAAGTAAGTAAATAAAAGAATAAAAGTGCAGGAACGGTAAAACTATTTGCGGTACAAACCAGTGAGTTAATAATCATGACAAAAATTCTAAATAGGAAATACTAATTTGCAATATCAAGCAGCAGAACAAGGTGTTTTGGACAGTTAAAAATAACTGGAAGTGAATGACACAGGAAGCCTCACACATTTAAGTTACATATGGACGCCCACTCTTAGATTAAAAATATGGTGAGAAGACCTTCTAATGAATTGAGAGCTCACAGAGAGCTTTGGATTTAAAGATCAAGACTAGACAGACCGGAGGCCAAATTCACAAAAAAAAATCTTCATAACTGCGATTTTTTTATTGATTGTTATTATTATGAGTGACTTTTTTTTTTTTTTGACAAAGAAATTCATACAGGTTTGGAACTACTTGAGGGTGAGTAAATGATGATTAATTTTTGTGTGAACTGTTCCTTTAAGAAAGGATTTTTGTGAATCCAGCCCCTGAAGTTTACTGGCTAAATGTGCTTCACTAGATCTGTTTATCTCACCCAGTATCTGCATCATAAGAATTGGATTTGATCTGGCACTGGCGGTCTGGAGGTCTGGGTGTGGGTGTTTACAGCAGCATGGGAACGATCTCATGGGGAGGAAGTGACGTGGAAACTCTGGAGCATTGTAAACCAAACCAGGATGACGGCAGGTACTCAGCTCGACGGCCCCCTCAAACTCCCCCTCGCAGACTTCCTCTACCAAATATACTGCGCGTGTAAACGCAGCAGATCCAAAAATACAATTATGAACTTTTTACCCTGAACAGCAGAAGCTGAAATTGATGGCTCATCAAAACTGAGACAAACGTTGTTTACAAGCGTCAAATCAGAGGTGTTTTGTGATACGCGACTTTAAAAGCCGACATGCTTTATTTAATTTACAGCTCTCAATGCTTTAAGCGTCCTTCGAATGCAGAATAGAGAAATGGCAGTCCTCTCTAGGCACTCATTTTGAAAGTAAACCTCATTGTGGGAATTGGCGGAAAAATTTCTGACACATAATCAAAGAACAAACTTACATGATTCGAGCAACATGGTCAGGCCTAAAAAAGACCACAAACATGCAAGTTTGCTATAACCAAACATAGATTGCACCTCTGTAATTTTGAGGATGGAGAAAAGTTGCGGTTTTTTGTCACTGCTATATTTAAGCAATATGGCATGAGATATTCACCATATAGCAGAGCCTAGAGCGTCTTAAAGAGATAGTTCACCCAGAAATAAGAGTTCTTGTCAAAGGAACACAAAATTAGATATTTTGATGAACAGCATTGAACCCCATTGACTTTCATTGTACGCTGTGTTCCACAGGACCAACATGGTGGTGAATAAATTATGAATTATTTTCATTTTAGGTGAACTTTCACTTGCTTTTTTAGGAGATAATACGACTTTTAATTTAAACCTTGTTTTATTAAGCCAATATAGTAATATATTAACTCTTGTCCTTGATAGGTTAAAAATAGCACGTTGTAGTCGCTGTTAAGCATGTATTGTGTAGAATGCTGTATTTACTAATTAGCGAAACCATCACATGTACAGACACACAAAGAATGGCTTCCACTTCAAGCTTTGTTGCTAACCGTCCTTCATCAGCTGGACTTCTGTAAGACCTCAGGAGGTCAAGAATGTGCATTTGTCCTTCGAGAGACACCTGGTTTGGGATTCTTGCACCGTTTGAAACCTGTCAGTGTGCAGATGTCATAACAATCCCATCCAAAAGATGGATAGACAGAACCATGAGCCCAATGAAACGGCTGACTGTCCCGTTAATGGGAAAAACTGCACAGGATTCTAGTGCCGTGTTACAGTGGACGCAGTATCTGTTACCTCAGAGCCGACAAGTCACATCTTAAATACTTTAACTAACCTCACACTAAACTATGAACACATGATCCACTAAAAATATCCCCAGACGCACGCGTCGAGCGGGGGGGGTGTTCGCTGATTAACGCTATATACGGCCCACCGTACAAAGAGTTCTCTGTGCGAAGCCTCCTTAGTGGAGGATGTAACGCAGTGAATTGAGCATTTTACACCAGTGACAAAGATAGATTACATGACAGGAAAAAAAATCTGATTTTTTTTTTTTTTGTGGCAAAATCAAGCTGTGCCCAAAAACTGCTTTGAGCGCAAGATCAGCAAAGCCACAGACCAGGAGAGCTTAGGTTTCATTTATTAGCTTTTCTAGGGTTAAAAACCAGGTTGAATATGCAGAGTGCAAAAATAACGAACACACGCATTGGTTTTCTTCATTTACAATAGATCCATATTTTATACAATTGCTAGATAAGCAAAATGTTATAAATGTCATTTTATAGTTGTGTTGTATATATTTATAAATATAAGTACATTTAAATTTTTTTGGATGCAAAATTAATATTAGTGTTATATAATGCATATCGGATAAATATGCTAAATATATATTTGACATGTTAATAGCATTAAATATTTAGTGTTAATTTTACTTTATTTTTTGTTTCAATTTAATATATATATATATATATATCACATTTTATACACTTAGAATTGTTACTTAAATATATAAAATTATGATATAATTTTATAATATTTTTTTTTTTCAAATGTCTTCATTCAAGAGGTATAATCAGCACAGCTGTTTTTTCAAGAATGATGATGGTGGCATACTTTTGAGGTTTTGCTGCATTTCACTCAGTGGCTAATGAAGAAAACCAAGGAAAGTGCCATGGAGGTCTGACCAGCACTCAGACCACCCAGCATGATAACCTACACAACTCGTCTCTATAGCCTATATGCTAGCTGTTAACACCACAATTACAACTTCATCCCATCAAGCTCTTTATGAAACTGCTGGATTTTCCTTAATACGTCAAACCGACGTAGCTCCTGAAACAAGCTTCAAAATCACCGTCAGGCCTCTCAATACCTAGATGTTTTTGGATGATTAGTTTTTTTCCAAATGATAACACACATCACCATTAGCTTTACTTACAACATTAATTCATCACCATCTCACTCCGTACACAGCTGGTGTGAATGAAAACACAGTGGCTGTTGTTGTCATAATTTATTGCTGTTAAGTTGTCATCATTCACCGCTAACTAATGCAATCACACGCCAGGTTTATAGTTTCCTGATGGCAATAAACAGTCGAAGTGTGTGCCATACTTTGAGAGGCACATTGCAGAGTTTCAGCGCATGGCACACGTTTCCTGTTTGTGTACAAGCATTTTGACTCATCTAAAGCTTCTCTGCATCAAAATTTGTTCATTCTTGCCACTCTTTCAATACTAAAAACGTGCATTCGGGGAAAAAAAACATCTCAAACAGGCCACAATGAACGTTATTAAGTACAGGGAGGAGCACTAGGCTTTCCTGGATCACATTTTGCCCTTTGGTCATTATTATTGTACAAGCACCAGCGCAGAGCACTTCTCTCATCTAAACGGCTGGGAACCCCATCCTGGATATTCCAGGTTAACTGTAAAGCCGTTCGTTTCAGTAAGAGCTGCCATATAAATGAACATGTTTACAGTTCTCCAATTACCACATCGGGGTATAAATAGAGATGCTATTCATATAATTATACCATTTTGAAAAAAGTTGCTTGTTTAGTGCTACCTAAAGCACCCCAGACAATATTTAAATTATAAAATAAAATAATAAATAACAATTCAAAATTACCAAAATAGCACTGGCAATACAATATCTGGATTTCTAAAATCTTGGTATACCATTCTGTACTACAGTAGTATACACTATTATTTTAGATTCTATTCTATTCTATTAAATTACTAATATATACTGTATTTCATGGTTTTCTATTACCCTTTTTAACTATAGTACCGTATTACTTGTAAAACATTACTTGTTTATACTATTACTTTACTAAAGTGTACTATTCTAGTGTATATTACTTATTATATTCTAGTATACTACTGTATACTTATACTATTCAGTATTAATCTAGTATATACTATTCCAGTGCATACTTCTTTCTATTATAGTATATATCTAGTATGTATTAGTCTACGAGTTAAACTGTTTCGTTCTATATACTTTTCCATATTACCTATACTATTCAACTGCTTGTTAAACTATACTATTTGAAACTAACTAATCATGCTATTCTGTTCAGCAAAAAGCTTCTAGTTTTAACAGTTCAACTTACTTTGTAATGCATGAGTGTGTCAGGTCCAGAAAGCATGCATGCGCTGGTGTTAATGGTCAGACACGCACCGGTCCAGAACTCCTCACACGCTCTCCAAATCCAGAACCGCGTCAAAGCGCTTCATGTGCGCGTCAATGTGAGAATGATCGCTGAACTCCGCGTCTCTCATTGGTTTTGACACATGCAAGCGATGCAGCGATGGAGGCGAAAGCGGGGTTTTTTTAAATAACAGGAAACAACAACTTAAGACGTCCAGAGTTATCCTGGGTGGACCAGCAGTGTTTGAGATCTCCGCTAGTTTACTGACACGATCCTCACGAGCGTCTGATCGTCACACAGGAGAGAGAATTATTCTGTCTCGCTCTCTCTTTGTAAAGGGGGCGGGGCGAACGCGTACAGTAACTCACACCCGCACGCGTGTGACGCGACGCGTCGTACGCTCTCTTTAATCACCAAAGCGTTGCGTCTTCAATAACTGCACTCAAGAGTTCATGTCCAGCTATTTTAAGGGAAACTTACTGTATTTAGCTACTTTGAACATCTTTTATATATATATTTTCTTCACCCGACTTTATTTAACTACAGTTAAACGAATACACGTTAAATGATAAAATATTATATCATAATATTCAAAAATTAATAACCTAATTGTTGCAATCAATATTTTAATTGTTATAAATTAATTTTAGGCTACGGTATCATTTTTTAATATAAGATTTGTATTCAATTGAATGATAAAACTAAATGGCAACATTAAATAAACATATAATTATCATGCATTATTTGTTATGTGGCCTGAACAATTTAGATAAGGAAATATTAAATAGACTATTTAAAATAAATTGTATAAAAATCAATAAGAAAAAGTAATTTATTCATTTGTTTAAAAATATATTTTTTCTTACCAATCACTTGCTTAAAACCTTCTCTTTCAACTTCACTATCTTCTCCCTCTGAATCCTCACTGCTTTTGTGTCTCCATCAAATGGGTTTATTAGGCTTTCAGGTCCTTCGTTTGGCACCTAGAAAAATGAAATATTCATCAAATTATATTAATTAGTTATTAGTCTGGGGAATAATCACTGAAATTAGAAATACACATTAAAACATATCAGTGAAGTGTAGTGACATGCGTCTCTGTGACTCATCAGCGCACACTAGTGGCGGGTTGGAGATTTGCACTTCAATCCAGAGACGACATCCTCTCAATAACCATAACAGCTCGATCAGAGGGCTTATGTATTTGTTCATTCAACTGAGACCGGGACTGTTTTTTAAAGTTTATCTCGATAACTGAGCGCGAGAGAGAGCGGAAGCAGTTTAACCACTCTTGTCCTAGAAAAGCGATGTGTGTGTTTTAATAGACGCAGAACACTGACATCCCCTTTACCTTTCTAACACTTTTCCTGGCAGGCCTCTAATGCTGACACTCACAAAGGAGCATGGGCACTCTGAGGGGGGCATGTTTTTCATTGAACAATTTCCCCTAGAGCTGCCAAGTGCGGGTAAGGGTAAAACCTCCAAGTGAAGTTTAGCAATACTTTGAGCGTAATCCTAAATGTCTGTGAAGCTTTGGTGGTAATTGTTAGGATTTTGCAATTGTTTGTGTTTACTAAGGCCACACTGCAGCTAAATTCAGTAGCTAAGTGACAACCAAATTTAAATGCGTATCAGAGTTAACGAAGTACGTCTGTATTGCCAGATCTCGTTCAAATAAGAACAAGCACATAACATAATTCCAAATGTGGAAATAAGTAACACGTCAAAATATCGCGACCTGCACCTGCCTAGTTTATTAACTCTGTAAAACTGTTCGCTCTATGAGTCGAACAATCTCAAAGACACGTAATATGTGTCGCTTATAATACGTGGACATGGCAACAATTAAAGGGCACGCTCTGCAAACCTTCTAAATATAAACAAAATAAGATGGTTATGTCGATGGGGATTTAGTTCAAATCGCCTAACTTCACTCGTTACTTTGGTCACAAATAGCGGCTACCAAAAGCTTGAGCAAAAAGTTGCTGTTGTTATCAGGGTATAAGGCAATTTTGAGAGTGAGTTCGATTCCGTTCACACACGAAATTCACTATTGTATTAAACGGGGTGTGACTCCTGAAACTTTACATGTAGCCTAGGTCCATCTATGAATGCTTCATATAAAGATGAAAATTGGTAACGTTAACTCAGCAGAAATGCAGCACACATTTCACCTGCTGTCATAGAAAACGCATTACAGAGAGGACGACAGAAAGTTAGTGAAAAGATACAAAGACTTGAAGCACACTTCAGGCTCTATTTTTATTTCTGCAAACAACAAATATTTTAACTTTAGCCTAACTTTTGGACAAAGTGAATATTTCTGTGTTAATTGAATAGCAGAATGAAGGAAGAACTCATTCAGGTTCGGAACAACATGAGGGTGAATAAATATTGACCACATTTTTATTTTTACTACTATTATTTATTTAAGTTTCCTGACAAATACCAGTCATTTTTCTCCACCTAGCCTATTTTGTTGTCACTGTGCAGCAAAACTATTTAATGCAATCCCAGAGGACTTCTCAGACTATTTGTGTCTAACCCATTTAAACATTAGGCTGTAGTTGTTTGCATGTGTCACTGAGGTCATGGCTCACGGCTAGACACCTGTAAACCACAACGCATAAGCCTGAATACAAAAAAAAACATGCTTTCTATTGTTGTAGTTCACACTCTGGTTTCACTGGGGTAGTCCTAGCATGCAAAACTCACTTCAGATCGAGCTGCATTATGTTGCTCACCTGACGAGTTCTCAGGCATTTATGTCTCTAAACCTTACCTAAAGGCACGTCGACCCCCAGTATGTTACATAACCTGATATCTATGCTTACAGGTATGCCTTTTAAAAATATATATCTCATATTACACTACATTATGCCCAAAATGTTACGTTATATTTATGATGTTGCTCAAAACCTATGTACAAAAAGCACAAATACAGCATCTAAAAAAAAAGTAATTAAATTGCAAATTGAGAGTTTACCTTCTCAAAAAAATGTGTGTGTGTATATATATATATATATATATATAATTTATCTGTGTGTGTGTGTGTGTGTGTGTGTGTATATATATATATATATATATATATATATACATATATGTGCTTTCAAAATTTTCGGAGAAAAAAAATTATATTTTAAGTATATTATATAGCCTATTATATATTTTACATACAGTACACACACACACATACAAACATATAAAAACCACTCGTTACAACCAAGGTACGCAGAAGAGCATCTCTGAACGCACAACACGTCGAACCTTGAGGCAGATGGGCTACAGCAGCAGAAGACCACTCCTGGTGCCACTCCTGTCAGCTAAGAACAGGAAACTGAGGCTACAATTCACACAGGCTCACTGAAATTGGACAATAGAAGATTGGAAAAATGTTGCCTGGTCTGATGAGTCTCGATTTCTGCTGCGACATTCGGAGGGTAGGGTCAGAATTTGGCGTCAACAACGTGAAAGCACGGATCCATCCTGCCCTGTATCAACGGTTCAGGCTGGTGGTGGTGGTGTAATGGTGTGGGGGACATTTTCTTGGCACACTTGGGCCCCTTAGTACTAATTGATCATCGTTGCAGTACTGCCTGAGTATTGTTGCTGACCATGTCAATCCCTTTATCACCACAGTGTACCCATCTTCTGATGGCTACTTCCTGCAGGATAATGCACCGTGCCATAAAGCTCAAATCATCTCAGACTGGTTTCTTGAACATGACAATGAGTTCACTGCACAGTCACCAGATCTCAAGCCAGTAGAGCACCTTCAGGATGTGGTGGAGCGGGAGATTTGCATCATGGATGTGCAGCAACTGCGTGATGCTATCATGTCAATATGGACCAATATCTCTGAGGAATGTTTCCAGCACCTTGTTGAATCTATGCCATGAAGGATTAAGGCAGTTCTGAAGGTAAAAGGGGGTCCAACCCGGTACTAGCAAGGTGTACCTAATAAAGTGACCGGTGAGTGTATATTAAAATATTAGATGGTTTAAACTGTAAATATTTTTCACAATATCAATGTTTTACTACATTTCTGAACAGTAGTATACAGTGAGGTAATTAAAAATAAATGTAAAATGTTTCTAAAAAAAATACATTTAAAAAGTAAGAGACTTATTGCAACAATTTAGATGAAAAGCACACTAAAATTACTCTAGCAAAAACAATATGTGTGAAAATGTGAGCGCTGAAACACTGTATGCATTTATAACGTGACCGCTTCTATGCAATTCTTTGGTAAAAGCATTTGTACACATGCACACAGAGAAAACGATTCCATAACTGACTGCAAAAAAACAACGCTGCAATATGCACGAGTATGAAACAACAAAAAGCTTGTGTGTGCTCAAAGAACAGAAGCAACCACACCTTCCCTAAACAACAGACACTTTTATTTTGCACTACTAAAAGACAAGGTTTGAAGCCTTGTGAAGAGGAACTTACACGCTGGCGTGAGGCTTCTTTTTGGAGAAATCGCAGGCCAGGCCCAGGTCAGAAATGCGAACATGGCCGTGTTCGTCTAAGAGGATATTTGCAGGCTGTGAGGAACAGAAAGTGATGTGGAGATTAGGACACCATCCAACAGTCAAAAAAAAAATAATTTTTAAGAGCCTCTTAGAACAGACTGTCTTTTTGTAAGCAACATCTACAAAAAGAGCATCGCTGTGATTAAATGGAGTACAATTAATGAAGAAAAACAGTGCAAAACTTTAAGCTTTAAAGCTGAAGTTAACAACAACAGTGTCTATTTACACTAAGTGCAAATAACCTGCCTTGCTGGCAGAGGCTATTTACACTAACTCCACCCATCAATGTATGATTGGGCTAGTCAACATTATGAAAGACTAAGTCTACTGTCATCAGCTTGTGTGTCACTCATTTAGATGCAGGTTTTAATCCATCTTTTTTCACCCTTTTCAAATTTCAAATCAGAAGAGCACGTTATTTTCATTAAAAATGAAGGAGATAATCAAAGAACTAAAGTATCAGGGAGGATTAGGGTAATAAGGTGGCATCCGTTTAATAATTTGAATTAAAATTCAAATTTACACTCAAGTTATTATTGTATACTGTTTTATAATGTACTACAATACGGAGGTGCAGACAATTACCACTAATTGGAGTAAGTGCAATCATTTTTTTTTTTTTCACGAATAGACACTTATATATTTTACATAACAGAAACCATTTACACAGCATAGCGTCACAAAATAACAGCCAATGAGAGTATTAATGTTCTGGGATTTTGACTTCATTGTTGTCAAGATATATTAAGGCTTGCCCCTAACAGTCCACTAACCGTTAGTCGCAGAAAAATAAATAAATAAAAATTCACATTAGCAGCGTGGTCACTGAAGAACAGATGGAGGCACTGGTGCGCTCACTTGCTCTTAAAATACTCCCTCATTTTGTCAGAAATATCGGAGTAATACATCTGTCAAATCTGTAAAGACTGTTTATTTGTTTGTGCTCACAATAGCAACAAAACATGAAAGCAAACAGGACGTGCTTTCTGCCATCTAAGGTCTCCGTGAACTTGAGTGAAATGCCTACTTTCACCGATTCAAATGGAAAACAAATATTCTCAGAACATGTATGAAAAATGCAAAACAGAACAAAATTATAAACATAAAGTTAATTCAACAATAGCCCTATTCGGACGGGACTAGTTTTACAGGCGGTCGTTGGAGAAATTTTAACTACTGTTTTTCAGCAAACTCTGTGATCCTCTGAGAAAAATGCGGTATGTCGGTAACTGCTAGTGATATTATTTTTCACATAGCATTTACTTGTGTGTTTTATGCCGTAGATGCTCATACCGCACCCATATTAGATTTTGATACAGAAAAAAAGAAAAATAGTAAAAATAAATAAAGAGCCAAATCATGTAAACTGTAAAGTCTGGCTATTGTAATATCAGTATCAGTTAAGATTACTCGCCTTCATTTCTGCACTCGGTTACATACGTTGTAATGTACCTTTAATCAAAATTAAACATGAGTTCACAAAAAAAAAACTAAATTAGTTAAACTAAAGTAACCACACATTAACATGGTTTTGCTGTACTAGCCATTTAGCTTCACAATGGTATTTGTGATTATACTAATTGTAATCAATCTGAATGAATATATGCAAATACATTTGACGCCCAGATGTACAAAACAGACCTACCCACCTCTGTAATAAACACAGAGATGTTAGTCCCGTCCGAAATGGCACATGAAAATCGCAGACGTCAGGTGAAAGAATTGAAGCTAGTCCCATCCGAATAGGGTTAATGTCTAACATTAGATTTTGAGCAACAACATTTCCTATGAGCTACCAATGTCTAAAAAGACCTGGGCTAAGACTATTAAAATTGTTGCAAGTAAAAAAAAAAAAAAAACAACAACATTTCTGGGTGAACTATCTCTTTAAGAGACATACTGTGCTGAAAATCTTGTCATGTATTGTGGCTTTCGGAGAGGTACAAGTAATCAAACGTTTGAAGAGTTTTTCTTCTATACAAACAGAAGTGATACTGTGGAAAAAAAAACAAAGATCGCTCTCTCACAGAATGCACCCCGCTCGCGTGTGCAGTGTCCCGTTTCAGGAGCTTGCCAAGGAAGATCCTGCATATTCTCAGCAATCTGGCAGCGTGAAGCCCAAACATCTCACTTAAAATTGCATAATCCTCAACGACCGCATAGCTGCACTTCTGCTGCTTCCACACGGAGAGTCGACAAATTACGTGATATTCGCGGTCATCAGAATGGACAGCTACACTCTAGGTTTGGGACTGTAGGTTAACCTCGACCCGCTCCGTCAAATGACGTACTTTTCCGTTTAAAGACAATAAACAGTGCTGCCAAGAGAGACAGCTCAGCCAAACTTAATAAAAAATAACCTCAGACGACGACGCAGAACAGATACAAGCTTATGTTACAAAATACACAAACTCAATGGAACATTTCATTTTCCCTTTTCAGCAGCAACGGCGAATCGCAAGCACAGATCAACAGTGCTTTGCAGTGAAAAAAAAAACAAAAAAAAACAGTACGAACGATTCTTTCTCTGTCAAAAAGGAACGGCTGTGACAGCGATGACCTTACCTTGAGGTCTCTGTAGACGACGAATCGATTGTGCATGTGTTCGAGGCCCAGTATGATCTCAGCTGCATAAAAGCGCATATCTTTCTCGCTGAAGACGCCGTGCTGAGACAGGTGATAGTGAAGGTCTCCACCTGAAAGACACAAGTACAATAAAAACAATTACACAGAATTATAAATAAACACAAGCAGTCAATAGAATATAGTCACAATAAATCTCATGAATCAGTGATTTTAAACCTTGTAACCAATTATTCTTTACGATTTCCGGTAACACATTAAATAATGCACTGTGAACTAACATGCACAATGATTATTTGTATAATAAATGTATTGTATGTTCATGTTATTTAATTAACTAAATGTTAACAAATGACTGTACAGTGTTACCACTATTTCAGCCATTTGCAGGTTTTTTTTAAATAACTAAAAAAAAACAAAAATTAATTAAAAAAATGACAAGAAATAAAAAAATACATAAAATATGAAAATAAAATAAATAAATGAATAAATCCCTAAAATCTCTAGTCATTCTGTTGGGAAACCTAAGGATTTCAGATTAAACTGATAGGTTTAATAATAGGTTAGTTAAGGATCCTCCAGTCTACCCTGTAAGAGTAATTTGATGGAGAGACGTCACAACATTCCTGGGAAAATGTTTATCATTCTAATATGTAAATATTAGGTTAGGTTTTATTGATGGACTCCGTGTTCGACTACTTTTGTAGAGTATGTTCCTCTGTTTTTGAAGACCTCTGTAAGTGATGTGACTGTTTCACAAATCCAAGAAGGACGTTCAGAGAGTGCAGATATAGGAAGTGTAAGTGTCTAAAGAGGAAGCCCCGCCCCATATTCAAGCTGACATTAAGTTGTAGAGAAAGGCCAAATTTAGAGCCTTAAATAGGCTTTTTACAATCTCACATTGAGAGGTGTTAGCTTCGATCTGTAAGGTTTGAGGATGCTCATGGTGTTCAATCATTAGGTTGATACTCTTGACGGCATTCCCATATTCATTTAAGAAATATGCTCGTGTATGCTCGAGCAAAACCACTGAAATCATTATGAACCAGTGTTAATACAGTTAACGTTATGTTCTCTACTTGAAACAAAATGTTAACTGAAATCCAAATGTTTTTCATTTGAAAAAATCCTTTATTCAGTTACTTGCAAAGGCAATATTTTTCATTTTCATTTAGTTAAATCTAAATATACTAATAAATAATAATATTAAATAAATACTAAAAAAATATACTTAAACAATACTAAAAAAAAAAATTTTTTTGGGTGGCAAAAAATAATATATTTTAAGTTTTAACATTTAGTTTTAGTTGGAAGAAAGCTTAATATTTTTGTGTTGTGTAATCACGTTGTCTGAACAAGCAGGCCAAAGAAATGACGGCTGCCCTTACCATTCATCAAGTCCAGGATAAAACACAGTTTATCAGGAGTGTGGAAGGCATATGTCATACACACTATGAAAGGGCAGTCCTACAGAGACAGAAAGAGATAGATAGGGTCAAACAAGCAAGCCAGGGATGTTAGTGTGTGGTCTGAGTTTGTATGCGTCACTCACCCCGGTGCTAACCAACGACAGCATGATTCTCTCGTTGAGCGCCAGCGTTTCTCCCTGCTTCATTTTGATCCTCTTTTTATCCAAACACTTCATGGCATACCTAAAATGCACATAGTAAATTAACAGATGTCTTTATGCAAACCCACATTTCTTGCTTCTTTTTAGATTGCTCCTTAAAACAGCACTTACATTTTCCCCGTGTCTGCTTTCCTGCATCCGTAAACTTCTCCAAACCCCCCTCTGCCGATGATCCGATGCACGCTGAAGTCATTCATCGTCAACTGTGTGCAAAACCAAGAGCATCATTAAAGAGAACCGGCTGAAAAAGGACTTACAGGTGAATAAAAACCACCAAATGCAAGAAAAAAAACTCACATGGATGTTGAGCTCTACGTTCTTCCACTGGCAAAAACGTGTGAACTTGTCGCTATAGAGTGAAGTGAAAAGATGTAAAATTATTCTCAAGCATTCTCAAGTTTTTTTGGTAGCCATCTGGTTTACCTTTCAATGAACTTCTGAAAGATCTTCCCACGAAGACTGTCACAGATCTCAACTATGTATGGCTGGAAAAAGCAAAGCAAACAAATGCATCAGGATCTGTTGAGAGTCAGCGACCCAATCACTTTACTTCCTTTGTGTTAAAGGCACAAAAGCCCATCAGCACCCGGAAAAACAGGTTAGATTTAATTTTGTGTCGGGGGACTTACCTGAAAGAGATTTGGAGGAACTTGTTTCTTTGCTAGGTGAGTCTGGACATGGTCTACTGCCTTCTTAGAGAAGGGCTGTGAGAAAGGAAGGTAGATTAAGTGACATTTTGTGATAAGGGAGGTCAAAACACTAAAACAACAAGAACTGTTCCCCCCTGAACAAACGTCAAGTTTGACATTAACCTCCTAAGCATTCCCGGTTAACACAACGTGAAACACTGTGACATAATCGCACAGGCCTTGAGTGTCCAACAGGCCATTGTGTTGGTTCTTTCAGGCTTCCTGCTTCTGAAAAGCTATGACTGGAGACTGACGGAGGCTAATGGGACAGAAGCATCCGAATTGAGTCTCCGGATCTCCAATAAGAGCTATAGCTAGCAGCACTATAGAACCACGTTTCCTAAATACTCCCATTATATTTTCATATTATTATTAAAAAAAACAACAACTATATTTAAAAAATAAATAAAATATAGTTTTAGTCAAAAAAAGAAAGAAAAGTGTGCGTGTGTGCGCGTGTATATACATTTTATATATACACATACATACACATATATGCAAAAGCATCAAAGACGCAATCTTTAGTATTGCTTAATAATGCAGTCCTTTGCATATGCATTTAAATTGACTGCTAGTGATCATTTTATACATTCTGCCAAATGCATTCTTACATGTGAACAAGACAGAAGCTCCTTCATTATGTAGACGTCATAAATCTGTCGACTGCGAGTTAGCCTCTCTTCTTCCGAATCCAACTTCTCGTACTCTTTAATCTGAAGGGGACAAAACAAGATTACGGTCATCTTAGACGCAACCCAAAAGTCTTTAATAGGACACATGGTGTTCTTCAGGTCAATAGAAGGGGAACAAAACTTCACTACTGAGCTGTGCCATTTCAGGTCACAACCAGAATGAGGACAGGTCAGGTTAAACACATCTTGGAAACCATTCAGCAAAAAACAAACAAACAAAAAAAAAAAAAAATGGCACAAAGACTGTTGTGTCAGCAATGAAAAATGAGGAACGTATAAATTTAAAGCGATTTTACCTCCTCATAAAACTTCAGCTGTGGAACGGCCTCGTCGATCTCGTTCATGCAGTAATCCTTGAACAAGAGGAAACCTGGACAACAGAGGGAGGAAAAAGAACAGTTAGATAAAGCGCGAAACAGAACGACTGATGGAAAGACTTGACCTTTTTAGCCTGCACAATCTATTGTATATATAAAGAAACCTAAGAAAACAGCAGCTAAATTGATGCCTGTCGAAGTTCTCTTCATGCTAATGTAAACAAAAGCATAACCAGAGCAAATAAAAAAAGAGACAGTTCAAACAGCAGCTGTACCACCATGAATAAATATAATATGATTTGCTTTAAAGGGAGAAGCTGTTCCAACAAAGCAGCATTTTCATAATCAAATCAATATCACGCGCTGAAGTAAATACAAGAAAGACCACGAGCTATATAAGTCTTATGGAAATGCATTGTAAACATGCATTCATCCTTAAAAGACACTTTCTAGGTTGATTCATCATGAAAGTAATTACGTAATAAAAAGACTTTAAATAACTTTATCCTCTTTTGGATGAAATATGACGCAAACCTGCATCTGTGAGATTCACCCAAACAGTTTAGCTCTCATTAGTCTTTCGTAGAGGCGAGCGCTCTCGATGAATGAGTGATGATAACAACCTAACCAGTGGACCGTGGATTAGTTACTGTCGAGAAGATTATCCTTAAATCACAGGACAGACACCACTCTCCTAATTCAGAAAATCCTTGACCTTGCATTTCACTCTGTCCCGCCAGTCACAGCACTTCCTTTCTCATCTTCAATTTGTTTGCTTTTCGACGAAGCGCAGCAGAAGTTACCAGTTTAACAACTCATGTGCTCACGTGTTGACGACGTGGCGTGGAGGGAGAAGATCAGCACAGACAGCAAAGTTAAGACTGTTCCCATAGCAACAATAATGGGCCGACCATCGTGATCGGAAAGGAAGGACCTCGGTTAACGACTGCTGCCCGTCTCTGTGCTTGATTGGGCGGACACACGGACAAACAGATGCAATTCAAGAGTGTCAGGGAGGGATATGGTTTTCGCAAGTGATGTAAATGGAAGCGATTAAAGAATGACAGAGAGAGAAACGCTGCTCTAGTGGCTGTAACAGCACTGGCCGCTGAGATCTGAGAGCGGGGCCACTTTTGATACCTGCAGCATTAGCGCGAGCTGATTACTGCTGTTAAAATAGGAGGGTAACGCAAGCAGTAATTGGATCACAGCGGAATTATCTTTGGGAGATTAAAAGGCAAAAAAATAAACACCACAACATGGTGCTGCAGGGCAGCTATAGCACAAATTTTACACCTTTTCTTTAAATGAATTAAAATTACAGTTTTAAAATTACACTTGCACCAAAAAAGTACCCAGCTGAAATTACAGGCATGATGATTACAATGGTGTAGTAATATATTGTGATACTTCACTCTCACTCATTCCCTTCTTCAATATAATGCTTATCATGTGTTACATAAAATATAAAACATTTATGTGTAGAGATGCACCAATCAACTAACAATCAAACAATGTTTTGTTTTATTTTGGACGATCTCCGCTCCGGACTTGCACTGAAATCATTTCCCAAAATGTCATTTGTATGGATCCTTTATTATACACTTAAAACATATTTAAACATAAAATACAGTAAGCACTGACATCCTCTACACAACCAACTTCTAACGTCAGATCTGCAAAAGCTACTTTAAGCAATCCAATCAACTCACATTGGATAAAGTCAAGTCTTATCCTGCTATTTTTTTTAAATCTATTACATGCAGGAAGTAAAATAGGCTGTGCACAAACAGATAAGCATTTATATCAAAATAAGACAACAAACAGCTAAAATTATATATATAGCACCATGGACGCTACAGTGACAACAGTGAAGCAATATACTGTGATACTTCATCCTCACTCAGTCTCTCCTTCAGTGTCCGTCTATGGGATTTTTGCAAGTTTAATCAGCTTGAAAAGTACTCACACACCTCTTAACAAATGCCACACAATTAGAGGTATAATTCATGCCTGTACTACAATCAGAAGTATGAGCAGCAGCAGCAGCAGTAGTAGTAGTAGTAATAACAAATAAGGGCCTCTCTGAAAATTTTTTCTCCTCTCAGTATCTTCCCAGCAGTCCTCTTCCTCCTCCTATTTTATCTCTCGGACACTCATCTTTTGTCTTCCTCCCTTTCCTGCTGTCTGCAATGTGGAGTCAGAAGGTCTCATATAGACCAAGAAAGAAATATACCCAGCAGCTGGTGACACGAACACTGATGTATGAAAACACAGTCATGGATCACAGGGTATTGTTCAGACAGCGGTCATATAAATGAGCATAAACGTGCACAAAGGCAAGAAGGCAACAGGCTTGTGGTGGTTTAGAACTAGCAGTTCAGTTCATATAAACACAACGCTGACTGCCCATCAATTGAAATCGCAGACAAAATAATCTAAGT
The DNA here is from genome assembly GCA_032357445.1 of Enteromius radiatus. Lineage (NCBI taxonomy): Eukaryota > Metazoa > Chordata > Actinopteri > Cypriniformes > Cyprinidae > Enteromius > Enteromius radiatus. The sequence goes on from JAUCMS010000073.1 coordinate 341,577, forward strand.
TTTCCTCATTCTTATCTTCTGAGCAGGAATGAATGATAGAAATAAAGAGGATGCCAACCTTCTGCGTGCCTTACGTCACAGAGTTAATGGATTACCCTTAATCGTGCTTTGAACGCACAAAGCCATCTCTCTCCTTGATTGCAGGATTCTCGCACCAAGTACAGGTGGGGTTAGCCTACTGATGGACAGCTCAGCGTGTGCTTCCTCTTGAAGCACAGGAGATCTGGGAGGACTGTCATCGAATCATAAACTCATCAGTGCAATAATCCAGTAGAAATCCAATGACAGCCCCTCTGAATACAGCTGGGGAATAATTACAGATAGCACAGAGAAGGAGCTATTGCAATACCAGCCAACAACTACAAATATGGCCTAAATAGACAAAATTTGCATCCTCTCCACATCTTCAGGTCTAAAATGTCTGCTTTTCATAAACCAATCAACAAACAACAGATCAAAGTCAAGCCTTGCCCGACTGTTTTCATAAATCCATCCCATTAAAGAAAGCAAAAAGGATTAGATCATATTGACATCATTGTAGCTTAAAAACTTCTCTAATGTACTCTGAATGCAATGCACTAGATAAAAGCATCTGACCAATGCGTAAATGTAACATGAAGATAACATGAAGTAGCTGAGAGTGCTACACCCTCATTAGCAGTTGAAAGCATTATCAAATGAGCCTAAAGGCAAAACAAACATCAAAGAGATAATTAGAAGTCTGTGCACGACAGGTGTTTTAATTAAACCTACAGAAATTTCTATGGAATTCTGAAAGTGTACATTTCATGCATCTGAAGGCCTGACTCTCTTAATGCTTGTGTCATTTTCACCAGCCACCCGGAAGTATAATCAATACTGAGATGTGGGCCTCTGTGAGAGGAGGGGAGGAGCGTTCACAAGTGCATGCAAGCGCGCAGGCCACAACTAACCACACTGCCCACGCACAGCCCAAAAAACACAAGGAACTACATTAGAGTTTACTGTGGGCCATGGCAAAGGGAAACCACCACCGTTTCCTGGGCAGTTTAGCAGGCTAGGTTAATGTGTCTTTATTTTACAATACCTTGCCGACAACATGAGTGTCTTAGTGATGTTTACAAGGCAGGTGAAGACGGAAGATGGAAAAATCGGACAGCCCATTAAACACACACCAGCGCACACAGACACACACCCACACTGCAGACTCAGCAAACAAGTGTCCGTTTATTTTAGGCCGAAACTGTCATGACTGCATTTCACACACGCCCTCGTCTTCTCTTATTCTGTCACAAACACTTCCCTATGCATAGTTTCAATATCAGCGACAGTGTGGAAGGGGGCGGTAAATGAAAAGATGCCATGCTCGTGCCGGGCCGGGCCGAATGGAGAGTGGGCTTGAGACTCGCAGCCAGCGCTTCTGTTCAGGTTTCTGTCCAATGACAGATCCTTCTAGTCTTGAGCATCATGACTATATACACGGTGAATCAGACCAATAGGCGTTGCACATGTCGTGTTGAGCGGTGGCCAAGTTTTAAAAGTGCGGGAAACTGATTTTTCTCTCTTAATGAAGTGCTGAAGAGTATAGTTTCTGATGCAGGTTTTTGCCCATATGCCAAACAAATAGTTGCATGATTGGAAAAATTCAATTAAGAGACCATTCACCCAAATAAGAAAGCTTGGTCATCACTTCCTCATGTCATTCCAAACCGGTTTGAATTTTGTGGAATGGAGAAGATGATATTTTTGTACATCCTAAACATCATAATGTTTTTTGTCCACACAGTGAAAACTGGGTCTATAATTGGACCCCACATAAACAACATAACCAAAAAAAAACAATACATTTTTCCTAATATCTCGCGTGTTATGAAAGTTTTGGAATTACTTTAGTATGTATAGATAACTATTATCAACTAACAAATACACGCTTCAAAAAAATCAAAAATAAATAAAATCTAAACAGTGAAAGCGTATAGCAAGAGTGTCTCTCTCTAATCTAATAAAAATGCAAAATGCCAGCCACTCAAACTCACAGAAACAAACTTTCTCCTTACTCAAGCTTTCTTACTGCTAAAAGTAATAATATTCAAGGAGGCGGAAATGGCTTCCATGATGACTGTCATTTTATGCAAAGTGCAAGATGATGCAACTTTTCTTTCTTCCTAATGTGACAGTCTTCAAACAGGTTATTTGCCATCTGTCATGTAACACAAACCTTTCATCCAGAGGCCCATGTCGCAACTAGCTGCCGCTGTTGCTACTGCTTATTTAAATGATGCAATATCAGCTTAAGGTTCATTTTCCCTGGTCCAAGTCTTGGCATTCTGAATGTATTACTTCATCTGGATGCCAAAACATCTACCGCTCCGCGGGAAAATCCCATGGTGGAGCAGCTTGGAGCAGAAGATCGCTCTTTTTTGTGCCTCGTTCTTCAAACTGTCATCTCACAACGTCAAACAGACTGGCTTGGCAAACTGCCGTGCGCACAAGGAAGGTCACAAGCTTAATTTGAAAAGCAGCAAACACCTTCGGCTGCGTATTGACAAGTGTGTGGCTCTTAAACCAGTCCATTCAAATTCTCAGAGAGTCAACAGGATGTTCAGTATCTCAGGATCTAACCTGCAGGATCTGATTGGTAAAACTGGTAGTAAGAAAGGAGCCAAAGAGCTGTGTCACACGACTAAAATAAACAGCAATTATAGGGCAAAGACGCATGCACAGAAACAGCACGAGTCTGCCTGGGAAAATAACTGTACAGCAGACCGCAGTGTGTAAAAACCCACAAGGCCCCCTGCCAATACTGGACAGAGGACGAGAGACTGCGGCAGATAGACAAGAGAGAAAAACAACTGAAATTATTAGAGAACGACACAGCATGGTGACCAGCCAAGAGACAATGATTTTGTGAGAGAATGCCTGCAGTCACAGCATATAATAGAGATGCTTATGTGGACCGGGCCCAAATGGAGCTGTTTGGATACGAATCAACCCAAAACACAGTAACGATGTTCATTTTGGGCATCTGGACTGCTTGAGTACCCCGCCGATAAATACGAAGATTTTTCATTGGATAAAAAAAATAAATAAATAAATAAATAAAATAATAAAATATAAAAAAGTACATAAATTAACACATTAATAGTAAAAATTGACTTCAGTTTTTGACCTATTGTATTAAAGTATTTTAGCATGCACTTGATAAAAAAAAAAAA
>JAUCMS010000073.1:367687-379365 GCA_032357445.1 Enteromius radiatus
TAGCCGGTAGTTATCGCAAAATAAGCCCCGACAGTGTGATCAGGACCCGACGCGAAGCGTCTATTATCCCTTACATATATAATTGCTATCTTAAAATTGTTAAACTTTTCTGCAGTCATATTACAATTATATGTGAGGAATAAAAATCACTTAAAACCATAGCTCACAAATCTTATTCATGCTTATTAATATTTTATTAAATAATTTTATTTGAACATTAGGGCTTATCGTGCCTGGATTAACATCCATAAATGCAAAGAGCACTGGTTCTTGCTTCTTATAAGTGCTTTTAATGTTAGGGGTTGGAATATCAAATGTGTGACTTAATTCTTAATTATGTTTTAAAATATTTACAATGCTACTTGTTTCACAAAATAAAGTGATAAATGCTTTGGGGTGACTTTAGGGCAAGGAAATATTTTTGGGTAAATTATTACTTTGCTATACAATGAAGCACTAATAAAGATTTATATATATATATATATATATATATAATTATTATTATTATTTTTTTAAATGTAATATTTTAATCTAATAAAAAAAACATTTTTTTAAATGTGAACATTTTAATATAATAAAAAATATTTTATATAGATAATACTGTAATGTCATCATCTAAGTGGCACGATTTGTTTTGTTTTGGATGTATCGGGTGAAAAACAACGCACACATGGCTTTATTTCCATCCGTTATCTCCTGACCCGTATCCATGACAACCGTTTCTGTGCTGATGTTGTGTAGCTGACTGTCCTTACACCATTCAGCGCCACCTCTGCTTCCAGACAGAGACACACTGACCAAATTATCCTCACAGCGGCACAGATACGCACAGAGTCAACAGTGTCAGCCTCTGCAGAGCTGCAGTCACATGTTTAATTTTGGATAGTGTTATAAGAGGTGATGCTCAACACATTCAGCCATTTAAAGCCTTCCTGTCATCTCACTGTCACATCGTCTTGACAGCTGAATCGATCCCACAGGCAGACATATGGCCCAAGATTGGGCCAAGGCACAGAACTTTTGTAGATGTCAAACTTTTCCAAATGAACTCTTTAAAAAAGTTTTTTTTTTCCTGCAGAGTTTGCTTCACAAAGAAATTTTGACACAGTTGTGAACTAGTAATTATTTTGAGACTCGGTTTTCCTTGTGAGCTTCCTTGACTTTGCAAGGATCTTGATGGTATTATATTCACACCTTTTTTTTTTTTTTTTAAGGAGTATTAAGGATTGTGTATTTCAATATTAAATGTTTTGGTTGTTTTGAACAAAAATCTCTTTTCCCTGAACTATAACATCATCCAACTGCAGTCTTTCTGAAAAACCAATGAATATAACTTTTTCAGAGTAACTTTTCTTTGAACAATGTCTCCCTCTATTGGCCAAGACTGAGAAATCCCCTTTTTAAACCAACCAAAAAGTCCTATTAAACCACATTGAGAAAGGGGCAAACATTTATATATATATATATATATATGTTAATTAATTAATTAACAATTAAAACAAAAACCAATTCACTGATGCATCATAAATATTAAAATATAAGTTAATTTCACAATCCACATTTTAAAACAAGATAATCATACAATTGGCAGACACACTCTAGCATTGTGAAATTCCTTATATTACTTATTTATTCATTTCATATTTTAATTAATTGAATTAAATTATATTTTACATTATAAATTATATCTTATTATTATAAATTATATTATTTATTTTATTAGAATAATTATAATATTATTTATTTTTAGAAAATAATTTTATTATTTTATTATTTATTTTTATTAGACATAATACACAGTTGCATAATGCATTTTAGCATGCATGTGCTTTATTAAAAAAAAAAGAGAAAGAAAATTATTTTTGTTTTGATTTTTTACTGAGTATTTACAATAAATATTACTTTGGAATGTTATTTCAAATGTGAAATGCACAGCTACAGTACAAACTATTAATATTGAAGACATAACAAATTTGCCATTTTAAAATACAATGTACCCCTATAAAAACCTAACCAATCTATTCACGACCTGAAATGTTGTTCGTCCTTCACGTCCAATTCAGTTCAAGCATCTTTCCAGATTTTAGCACCAATCGAACATCTGAAATGTGGTTTACTGCTCATGAAAAAGATCGGTCTGATTGGCTCTTGACAGCGTATGTGCAGCCAAATCTTCAACACGTCTTCTATGAGTCACAGCTGCTCACGAGTCGCCAGTCATGATGGAGATGAACTCCTCTTGATTAACTGAAAGAGTCCAAGAACAAATGTGATCACTTAAATTCACTTTGCTACTTACTCACAGCGCAGACAATTATTAATATTATGCTGATTAAATTACATATAGCTCTTCACAACGCCAAAGGACACACAAACAGCTTTCAACTCAGCCTTCATTTCCACTGTTCCCGTTTTTGTTGGCTGCAATACATTAATTTGCTGTGCCTTGATTGAGAAAAGCACTTTGAGCCAACGGGGAAAAGCACAGTAATTACTTCCATTCATCAGAGGCAGTAAAAATAGCACTTTTTTTCCTTTCCCTAGATAAAAATCCAGCAACTTACTCTCTCCGTCCCCGTCAGTGTCAAATTCATCAATCATGGCTCGCAGGTCTTCATCGCTCATGTCTTCGCCCAGTTCACGAGCGACTCGGCGCAGATTTCTCAGGCTTATCTTTCCCGTTTCATCGTCATCGAAAAGTTTAAACGCCTTCAGAATTTCCTCTTTCGGGTCTCGCTCCAATATCATGTCTGTCACTTTAAAATAATGATATGACTTATATGCAAGATTGATATATACAAATACAGTACAAATGATTTTCAAGCAGCGACACTAGAAGAAAAAGATTTATTTTGTTACATATATTTCTGAGCAGTAAATGGGTTTCCAAGTTTATGCATTTTTCTTATTGGATAAAGAACACATTGTATTACTGCCTCAGTTTAGCATAGACATTTCTTTTTTTTTCACATCTTATCCCAAAAGTCACATAAAAAACACATACATTGAAACATAGCTATAGTTAAGACCTATTAGCGAGTAATGAACTCAACTTACCCACTTCTTTGAAATCTTCAAAAGTTATTTTCCCAGTTCCTTCTCGGTCATAATCTTTTAGGATCTTTAACACATCTACTTTCTTCACCTCAAAACCCAGAGCTCTCATCGCCACCTGGAACACAGATTTTAAACATCAGCACTTTTATAGATTTATCGTTGGGAGTTTTTGGATTATTATGATAGGAGAGTTTTAGATAGGAAGTGAAGTGGCTTTGTTTGTCTTTGTTTATCTGTTAAGACATTTCAACATTCAAAAAAACGGTTGGCCCAAAAATGTAATTTTGCAGGATATGTTTCTTCATCTGCACAGATTTGGACAAATTTAGCATTACATCACTTGCTCACCAATGCCTGCTCATCTGCAGTGAATGGGTGCCATGAGAATGTCAACCCGAACAGCTGCTAAAAGCATCACAATAATCCACTGGTGATGTAACGCTAAGGTTTAGACAAGTCCAAATCTGGTCTGATGAATAAACTCTTGGGTGGCATACTGAATACATTTTTCATAACATTTTTTTTTGTTTGTTTTTGAGCCAACTACAAGATTTAAACATTTAAACTGATGAATAGTCACAGCTCATGTGTGCACTTTACGAAATGCGATCTTCACCTTTAACTCATGATAATCTATTTCTTTATCCTTGTCTGTGTCAAAGAGTTCGAACGCCTCCTTGATTTCATCCTTCTGCTCCTCAGAAAGTTCTCTCCTTTTCTTCCTTTTACTCTTATCAGCAGCAGTTAGGTCAGTCCTGAAAGCACAAGGATGAAAATCAATCACCTTATATATTCTGATCTTCCATTAGTTCAGACACCATTCAATGCCATACACACTTGCTACTTGCCCCAGTATAGATGGCATCATGAAGAGGTTCCGCAGAACACACATAACAGGAAACTTTAAAGTTGAAATATGTAATTTTTTAAAGCAATACAATTAAGTAAATGTCTCATTAGCGTACATGTAAGGCAATGAGCTACAGTTTTTTTTTTTATCTATTTATGATAGGTGTTTTTATTTTACTACTACAATTATTATTGTTGCTATTATTAGTAACGTTACAAGTACAGTGTCAACTGTTAACATGCACCGGCTAGTAACGCTTCACACACCAACAGCTGGTCTCTAAATAAACTCTTATCGACCAAAGACTTCATAGTTACCTCAGAGACAGGCTCATTTTTGCAGTTTAGCAATAACCAACTGATATGGAAAACCAAATCCGTCCAACAAGATTAGAGTTCGGCTTCCACCACAGTCCTGCTAATCAGCTAATACCCGAACACAGAAGCCAAACCCAGCGCGTTGCTAGTTGATTTTCTAGGAAACGTTTCTGATTGGCTGCGAAGGTCTGAGCGTCAGGATAACATTACTTGTGATTGGTGTTTGGAGACAGGCTTGCATTTACGCCTACTTGATTGGAGGACTGGGCCGGGAATGGGCGGTCTTAATGATGGCGGTGTCGATGACGGCACGTTCGCGACTGTGTTGGACAGATTTGCCTGGTGAGTTAAATATGAATCGTTACACAATAATATATTTATATATCTAACATAATGAAATATTCGTATATTCTAGCAATCGTTTAGTGAAGTGTACTGTTGCTGCTAAATATATATAATATAATCGAACTTTGTAAATGTAAATATTAATACATAATTAGTATACATATATAATGTAATAATGAATACAATATTATATAAAATCTGAAGATACAGAGCATATATTTAATATAATATATTTTTTTAAATCTATATTTCTCAGAATGTGAATTGCACATTATCTGTAAACACCGAATATGCATATCAAAAAATATATATATACTATATATATATATTATTTTATATAATATATACATTTATATTTTTATGTTACATAATATTGATTAAATATTTATATTGCATTTACATTTAGCAGACGCTTTAACTGATAATATTTTAACAGCAAGTTGTTTAATTTAGCGGTTTTTAATCCTCATTTTGGTGATTGCAGTCAACCACCAATAGAGGGCGCCCTACACCATAACAACACTGACACGGATCCTTTCTCACTAACTGCAACATGAATTTCAAGAAACCCTTTAAGACTTTGCACAACACACCTTATGTCACGTTTACAGCACTATGTAATTAACTTAACATACAGTATTAGTATTCCCTCTGGGTGTATAATCCTGTTCGGTGGCAATGTCTTCACAGCACATTTAAGGAAGTTAAATGGGTGGCTCCTTTACCACTTCCCCCCGATGAGAACAAAATGTGTCTCTGCTCTCGAGAAGAGGCAGTTGTGGGTTCAAGCTTGAAAGGTCTTAAGGTCATATAACCACACACCCTAACAGATTCAGTCTTGGAGAAAAGTTACACAGATTAATCCCGTGAGCTGTTCTAACCAACTTCACAGAAAGGCGCATACTTGTTAACTTAATCTGACATACTGACTGCATACTTGTGCATACTTGTTTGGATTTTTGACCCACAACTGAGCCACGTTTACTTGCCAAAAGGTCCTAGGCAAATAGAAAGAAAACATGCATTTGAACAAGATTTCATAATAGACGTGGAAAGCAGCAAGCACATGTTTCATGTTTTGACTGAAACTGCTCACTTGATTTAGTGCACTTGGAACCCGAACAGTCGGTTACCGAGACGACAAAGATTACCCCCGGGCAACCGTTGACAGTTGATAGGTGTCGTATTAGAAACAACAGGATTGTTCACACGCTCACTAACCATTACTCATAAGAGGTGTGAGCGGTTGCTGGCAACTAAGCTTTTGTACAATTTCCATGATCTCAAGTTGATCTTTTGCACGCACGCCAACTCAAGGAAGAGGGTTTCGGAAAGTACATAATGTCAGTCTTGAAATAGAAAGCATACATTTCTTGTGTTCAGACAGTACTAGCGCACACGCTGACAGAGCACTGCTTATGAGTTTTGTAGAAGGAGTCTGTGTATCCAATGAAGCAAGTCTGTTGCTATTGGACGGAGCTGGTCATGTGACAGTCCATTCATTTCATTAGCCTACTTGTGCCAGTCAGTGCATTGGTCTTAGTCATAAGGACCCTTGAATGCCTCCACCATCTGGACTAGCTTGCATTTTACTAACCTGTTGAGATATTGCGTGTTAACTAATAGTACTGTATGTGTAATCGTTTTAAAAAGCCTTTTGAGTATAAATGTGTTCCTCCTTGCCTGACTCTGTTTTATAGTGTGTTGTTGTTGTGCGCTGGTTTGTATTGCTTCTGTGGGGGAGGTTTGACTGAATTTGACTGGCTCGTACTGAACAAAAGCAGATGAGGAACTACTGCGATGCTGCTGGGGCTGGAGCTATCTAGTTCAGACCGGTAGCTGGGTGCTGCCTTCAACACTGAAGGGCTCTTTGAGGGTGGGAGGGTTTTTTTTTCTTATTGTCGTCTGTATGATTAATTTAGAGAAGACAGCCTTCAGAGGTTTCACAGTTACTATTGTAAGAGGTAATTATACTACATACTGCTCTGAGATGGAGGAAGTCATTGACTTTTTATTCTGCTTGTTGTAAAGGTCATAGAATTGTGTTAGATGATTTATTTCAAAGGGTTGATTTATCCTGTAGATACAAATTAAACTGTTTGCCATTTTTTTTATTAATTTAAGCATTTGGGAGATGTTTTATCCAAAAACACTTTATAAAAGAAGCTTTTATCTAAAGATACTATAATTTTATATTATATATTTATTTATTTATTTTAACATGTCTCAGATTTATTATAATGCACATATTTAATATAATTATTAAATATCTCACACACACACACACACACACATATATATATATATATAGTAGATATAAAATGTGGTCAAATATATTGATATATATATATATATATATATATTTTTTTTTTTTGTTAATTCTTGTTTCATTTTATATATATATATATATATATTTATATATACACACACATACATACACACAGATATATATATATATATATATATAGACTATTGATTATACTTTTAATTAACAGTAAATGAGGAGTAAATCAGGTCAGGTCATGCTTGTTTTTATATGCTAGGTTATTAATGGTTGTCCAGGACTTAAAATAAAATGACTGGCATCATAAGTAGCCTACATCATACTTACTCATGTCATGCGGAGGGAAAACTGAGTTACAGTAAGTACAGTATATCTTACACTGCTTGAGCTCCGCCCCAAATACCTGTTCTTTCAGCTCAGTGGTGGCGTGATGTTCTAGACACGCCCCCCTCATTATTTCTGCATTCTCATTGGATAAAGAAGACAATGTGTGTTGCAGCCATGCAGGTGACAGTGCGTGAGGAATTTGTTTAATGTACATTTAAACGGATAAACCCTCACAATTCAATGTAAGGTCACATAAAAGCTCCTTCAGAAGCTGTATTTATCAGAGGGACGCGTGACTACGCGGGGCCGCTGGAGTGAGCATCATGTGGAGATGTTTTTCTTGTGGCAGAGGGTTAAAGACCACATGCGCTCATGTGGCTTCTCGCTTGTTTTCTCTGACTGAGAAAGAAGGAAAGGCAGATGTTATGTGTACACAATTCCAAATCATGACACCACAGGAGACCCTGGGCTTCAGCCAAACTCTCCCAAAGCAAAGAAAAACAAATCAGTTGTTCTGGGGCCATCTAACCGATCTTCAGTGATAGCTCAGGAGGGTCAAAATGGCATTCAGGTGCAACTGACTGCATTCACACATAAAGAGTGTTTACACGCAAAGCAAAATGCTGGTGGTGGCTCATTTGTGCCCTGGGTGACATGACAAAAAATTTGCCAATTAATCTTGTGGCCAACAATTATTTAAAAAAAAATCTGAATTGTGAGAAATGTAGTGGGAATAAAGTCAGAATTGAGAAATAAAAAGGTGCAGAAAAAGGCTTCCATGGTCCTGGATTTCAGATTTTATGCTGAGATAAGAAAAGAAGAGGTTAGATAACAAACAGCTCAGTAACTGGCACAAAAAGCTCATCCCATAACAGGACAGAACAACCTGACCTCTGCCTGCATGAGATCTTCCCAGTTAATTACATTCACAAAGTTATCAGGTCATAATAATGTTGAACAAAAACATTATTCATACATAATTCATAGAATGTTTTTCTTCTAAACCATTTCAGTTGGATTTTTTTAAATATAAGCACTTGTTTCAGAATGTTCAAAGAACTGTACTTAGCCTATTAAAATATATAACAGAATAAGTGATTATTATTGCTCAGAAAAAGTAAAACAGAATAAAATAAACAGTACATATTCTAATGTGTGTGAGTGCGTGTGTGTGTGTGTGTGTATATATATATATATATATATATATATATGCTTTTTAAACTATTAATCACATCTAAAATAAATGTTTTTGTTTACATAATATGTAAATGTAATATGTTTATTTATTTATATTTATTATGTATATGTGAATACACACACATATTTTCATTATATATTTATATTCTTATTTTTGGCATTAAATAAATATATATATATATATATATATATATATATATACATATTTAATATATAAACAAAATTCTTCTTAAATATATGCATGCACATTCATACATATATACACATACCCACAGTATACCCTCAGCACAAGTATTGTTGTAAAATCATATTCAAGCAAGCATTTCCTGACATAAGTGAGATATAGCCATGTTAAATCGTCTTCTCACTAAAGACAAATGAGCAGCTGTTATCCTGTGAGAGTATAGTAAAGGTTCTGTGTGATGTGAGAAAGGAGCTGATGCTCTGTGATAGGATATCTGGTTGGAGCCGGTTTGTTTTTCGCCCTGAAATGAACCTGCTCTGCATTGTGTCGTTCACACAGGTGTGAAGCTGAACCCCCTCCTCCTCCATCCCGCGTGGCTCTGTGCACGTAACACCTGCCTGGCGCTTCACAGCGGTACAAGATGTTCTCTCGATTACTCCGACTGCAAAAGAGGAACAACTGCTTTCACTTTCTGTTAACTGCTGGTATGTTTTGAAGTCTGTGCATGCTGAGATCAGCAGTGCGGGTAGCAGCTTCAGGGCATCTGGCTCGTATGTAGGTATACAAAAGAAGTTCTGCACTTCTTCCACTTTTTTCTGTGGCAACAAGAAGCAAAGGATATACAATCAGTCCACAATTATACAGATTATTAGCCTGAAAATATTGGGATCTTGCAGGAAAAATGTTATAAATCTTCTAAAATTCTATAAAATGATTGGCATGCTTATAGATGTTATATGCTGTTATATATAACATCTCACAATATACTGGATATAACTTCTCAAGTTGGCAGAATGTCACTTTCATTTATTAAAGGGATAGTTCACCCAAACATTTCTTTCTTCTGCTGAACACAAAAGAAGATATTCTGGAGAATGTTGATAACCTGCAGTATTGATGTTCCACTGACTTCCATTGTGTTTTATAACACACTTCACAATATATTCTTTTGTGTTCAGCAGAAGAAAAGTGTATACAGGTTTGGATGAACAGGTTGAGTTCATGTATTTTCTTGGGTCTCACTGACTCCCAGTGTATTTTCAATTGGAAACCAAAACTGTGTAGATACCAAAATTCTTTAAATATCTCCTTTTATAGAAGAAAAAACGTCATACATGCTTGGAATGACATGAGGGTGATGATGACAAAGTAATTTATCATGTTCCATCAACTTCTATTTATATTATGTGCTGATTTCTTTTGAAGTAAGGAACATATATATGTGTGTGTGTGTGTGTGTGTGTGTGTGTATTCAAATGCAAAAGCCTTTAAGTACATTAATGTTTTTTATTAAAATGAGCATTTCTTTCTGGCTACTTTGTGAAGGTTTCTATGTAAGTACTGGTGCTTCTCAGTGGCTTGAGGCTGGGATTTGAAGTAAAAGTACTTGATGAACATATACTATGTTTGAAGAGCATTCACTAAGTATCATCTCATTTTTGACAAAGATGACTTTTAGAGGCTTTTGCAACTCTTCATATATATATTTTGGTATTCTGGGCAATCACAATGACTGTGTGAATGGTGGGCATGTGGTTGCATCTACAAGATGGCTTAAATCCCCTACTGCAGCTTCAACACCTGCTGCATTTCAATCATGCAGAGAAAACATAAACATCTCCAGAAGATTGTTGTTTCAGAGCGCAGGTCAAATGTGCAGTTAAAGGACAACAAGAGGGTTAAGAATTACATCTGTGCTACTGTCTGACGCACACAGGTACATAAAATCAGCGATTGCCAAAGAAGATTATCCCCCGCTCTGACATCCAATCCACAACTACCAGCTGCCCTCATGATTCAATGCATAACACTCTAGATTGCACCAAATCAAGCCTTCAAGAAATCTACAGATAGCAGCTCTCTATCTTCAGTAAAATAACTGTGATGTGTCTTTAATTGGAACTTCCTTACACAATGTTGTGACGATTGTTGAGCTCAGACAAAACCACACTGAATGTAACATGGTGCATTAGTACATGGAGTCTTTAAAGAAAAAGATCACCCAAAATTAACATTTGCTGAAGAGATGCCCGAGATGTACATTTGTTTCTTCAAATCTGTTCTGATGAAGAAACAAACATCTTGGATGGCCCAAAGGCGAGTACTTTTTCAGCAAAACTTTATTTTGGGGTGAACTGCTGCTTTAATTTTTTTGTGTGTTAAACATATCTATGTTTTAGTTTAAATTAGCTTTAGTTACTGTGTTTGTTGGATGAATGCGGAGGAAAATCAGTCTGCAACATTCATGCAGGTGGCATGAGATTTCCAAAATTAAGAAAAAATTTTATATTTGCAGGAAAAACACACGTCCAATTCAGACAGGACTGAAATTGTCTGTAAAACACGACTGAACCTGTCTGGTCCTGTCTGAACTGGATTCGATGAATGTGAAACTGTAACTACATTTTCATATTGATTTCTCACAGTGGATTGATTTCTTACAGACAACTCACTGGAGTTCTAACTCTCTCTTGAGGAAAGCACATAAATAAACATTTACACTAATGAAACTGCATTTTCTTTAGTCTTTCGTTTGTTGAAGCTTTCCATGTAGGTAGCAGTGCCAGCACAGCATTTTCCCAGGCGATTCCTCCCATCTTTCGCCGTGTGAAGATCATTGTCTCGGTGAAGTGCGTCACTGGCGTCTCTGTTTGCATGCAACACCACTATGTGAACGAGGCCGCTTGTGCTGCGCTTTGATATTTTAAAATCATGCCTCATGCTCAATTTAGACTGTAATGAGCTCTAGGCCTGAATCATATCTGAGACACAATGTTTGTTCTTGTGACATATGCTGACTCGTGTCATTTCCTGTTTTAAGATACTGGGAAGGATGGCGGTTGCATGCTTTTTTCTTACTCGCAATCTGTGTTCAGATACTCTCTTCTCTTCACAGACAGGAATTACTTGCTGCAAAATCCAGCTAAAACCAGCAGCTTGAAAAATACTAGTCTAACTGGTTTTATGGCCTTGCATTTATTTGATCAAAATGTAAGTATTGTGATATAGGGGAGACCGGGTATAGTTGAAACACAGGGACAGTTGTAACACTACCAATTCCACGAATCAGGGATAAGATAGGGGTCATGTAACATTTTCAATTTCCTCAGGCTTCCT
>JAUCMS010000073.1:379465-394788 GCA_032357445.1 Enteromius radiatus
TAGTCATGTAGCTAAAAAAAAAGGTAGTTTTAGGTGCTAAAGAAAAATTGTGTTACAATCATCCCCGGTCTCCCCTATTATTAGCATTAAGAACAACTGTTTTCTAATTAAATATATTTTAGAAAATTTATTATTTTGGTGGCAAAGCTGAATTTTTAGCATCATTAGTGTCACATAATCCTTCAGAAATCATTCTAATATGCTGATTTGAGCTTAAGAGATCTTATTATCTATATTTCGAAAGCAGTTGTGCTGCTTAAAGCAACTGTACCTTGAAATATCAAATTCAAATAACACTTACTACTTCTCATAAAGCGAACGGCTCCTGTTTTCTTCCCAAACGTCTATCAGTTTGCTGGGCGCGAAAAGCGCGGATTGCTTTACGGCAGCAACAAACGCACGCGCACATCCATTAATTGCGGGGGCTCCAAAGTCGCAAAAAAGTCACAAAACTATACAGTTGCTTTCATTTTAGAGTTTATTACGCTATTTTAGCAGTTCAGAGTATGATAACACAACGCAGAAAAGCTGAGCGGATGTGAAATTCACTATAGCACCTATAAAAACGGCATGCTAGGCAGACCTGAAAACAAATAATAATCTCCTTAAAAAAAAAAATTAACTGAGCCCAAACTTTTGAACACTTGTCTATTTACAGCCTGCTGAAACAAAGAAACTACACATTTCTATTTTTGACCTGTTTGTGAGCTAGGCCTAATCCAAAGAGTCACGTAGTTCTCTCCAAGATCTTTAATCTATTGTAATATGTTATTGCAAATTCTTTCAGAACTAATTGTAATGAAATCCTCATTTCATAGATCTGTTCTTTAAGAATACACTAGGGATTCACTTTACTTTGGTGTATTCTAATAGCTTTTCAATACAACATCTGATATAATACAAACTATAACTTTTGTTATTCAGTTTAACCAACTTGATAGGCCTACTGTACAGAGTTTAGTACGTGAGTGATGGTAATTTCTTCTGAATGTGCTAGTTCAATCTTCATTTCATATATCCCAAGGGCATCTTTATTACTCAAACCTGACATGCCAGCTATTAACCATAACAAATACAGACTCAGTGACTATCCTGTCTGGCAGATCCTGCGGTGACGTGTTTGTCATGTTTCAGACGGGTCATACTGAGGTGGAACATGTCACATGCTGGTGCTATAGCGGATCCACCCAAAGTGTTTCAGCATTCAAGCTTCCAACACACCTTTGTGGGCACTTTTCTCATGGACCTGAGGTTTCCTTTCTTTTCCGTCGTGCGCAATTCACTTCCCCTTCACCTTGTGTAAAAAAATCCACCTACATTTATCTGTTTTGTTCTTTGTCTGTTAGTGTTAACTAACTATATTAATCTATAGTTTTTACAAAAAAGAAAAGTTTGGCAGCTGTGGTTGCCAGAATAATTGAGTAAAAAGTACAGAATAACTGTGAACACATTTATGGCCAAAAACTGTACATTTACAGTATTAAAAATTTACAAACAAACAAATTTGTATGTAAACCAGTAAATTTAACAATGCACACTGCTATTAAAATCAGGTTTTGTACCTTTATACTGACAACCAACATAATAATTGTGGTAAAAGAGAAAGCCACATGAAGAATCAAGGCTCATCACAAGTAGTTTCACCACAAACAGAAATATAGCCTACTAATAAATAAAAAACACAAAACACCATCATGGTAACACATGACACTTAGATAATGCAATAAACATTCATTAAACAACAGAAGATGCAACATAAAGCCCAAATGTACATAACTGATAACAAAAGCTAATAAAAAAACATGATTATCTAAAGGTGCCATAGAATGCATTGAGAGAATATTTTAAATAGTTGTCTGATATGTAGATAGAAGGTATGTAGCTTAGGTAAGATTAGGTAAGCCAGAAATGGTTTTACAGGTCCATTTACAACCCTAGAATTTGACCCTAGAATGAAACAGTCTGTTTTTGCCTTATGTGGAAGGTTCATGAATAGTAATAAGGAGGTCTGCTCTGATTGGATTGAACTACTTTCAAATGTGGAGTGACATGCAGGGAATTCTTAGAATATAATTTTACAGTTTTTGACAGTTTTTTTTACTGCATTTTACTGTTAAAATGACACTTATTTTTCACAGTGTTTGACTGACACAAGCTCATCGCTCACATATAAAGAGGCATGCTAGAAGGCGTTTGAGAACTGGTTTGGAAGCATTCATCTGTTCTACAGCCAAACCACAAGCTGTCATCAACTCTCTGCAGTGACTGATGCAGATTCTGAAATGGAACTGAAGCCTGCTGCTTTTTCACATATGTCTGCTGTCTGGATTAGAGCATGACTGCTGTATGTTTAGGCTAATGGTAACGGTGAGCCTCGGTGGACATCTGATATATCTCACTCATCCACCATACAGCCTCTGCAAGCACTGCAATGGCTGCCGCATTGCAATCATTTCTAAGTGTCAGTGGGACACTAATGATACGTGGTTTCATTTGTCGTTTTATATAACTTCTGGACTCATCAGGTTGAGGTTATGTTCTGTAGGACATGCGCGTGATGTATTGACACGGTGCTGGGTTACCTGATCATAAATCATAATCGTATCATGTTCATGTTGGTGCATCTTTAATTGCTGAGCACAATACACAATTTAATCTGCATTACATAACCTAGCAATCAGTTCTGAACTTCAGAGGATATGTTCACTAAAATGAGTGTTAATAAAACATATTTGGTTAACAACACAGCCAGAGCTGTGTAATGTGGATCATGTAATGTGGATTATGTAATCAGATTCCAAAAATTAGATACTTGTAAATGAATTTTTTTATTACAGGATTACATATTATTCACACAATAGCGATGCATTATACATAGGTTAACATCAACAAACCAGGAAAGTTCAGACAAAGATATTTAGTGTTTTTGCATAGATAAAGTTTAGTTTTCTGAATGGACGGATAAGCTCCTGTGAAAGAAAATGGCAGCCGGATTGAACTGGCCGGAGCTGTAAGGTGAGAGAGCTGCGGACACAGATAGGATGCACTCCCTGTGAACTTCGCTTCACAGCCCGGGGCTGAATGTGCCCTGATAAAATATTTCAGCACTCCCAAGTATGTATGCTGAGAAGTAAGCACGCACGCAGAGCTATTAGATTGCCGCTCAGGCCGCCTCCGTCGTAGGCCAGTCCAAACCAGTTCTTGTTTATCACTGGCACAGTGGCTGCCCTTGTATCAACAACTGCAAGTGAGCGAATGAGACTTGCACGCAGTGTCACTGCATTAAATACAAGCATGACTCATTTGGATGGTGTGCTCGAGGTCAAAGTTACCAAAAAACAAAGAATTATTGTTGCCCTTGCTGGTTTTGCTGCTTAATACTTAATCATTTTGAACGCTCGGATGTGAGAGTTAAGCTTTGATGAAGCTTGATAACAAAAGACTTTTATTAAAGGTAAAAACACAAGATTAAATACAAATCTTAAATGCTAAATAAATTTATATCACAAAAGAGAGAAGAAAATCATGCTATAATAAAATGCAACCAGATTTATGATTCAAAATGTTGATCCTGAAGCAAAAGCAATGCTATGGTTGTTGTTTTTTTGTAATATAATTTCATGAGTTCGCCTGCCCATCCAGTCCTGAGGGTTAATGGTAAACAATCCCCCGATAATATATATAAGATAAGATAATATAATTAGTGCTGTCATCAAAAATAAGTTTACACAATGTATACTGTGCATCTTTATTACACATGCATGTTATGTTTATATATTAAATAAATTTATATAAATGTAAATATATAAATGCATAAATATTTAGAAAATCTATACTGTATGTGTATAATATAATATGATATAGATTTTTTATGCGTTTGCAAAATGCTTTATTTTATTTGCTATATTTATTTTAAACATTTTAGAACATAATTACGTAATGAATAATACATTTACTAGTAACTGGTATGATTTTTCTAATATAATTCATATCAGAATCCTTTCAGAGACTTTGTGCAGATGTCAGCCAGTCAGAAGCTGATCTGGCACTCCTCCACCAATGGCATTGCAGAATGACTGTAAAAGGGGGCGTGGCCTGCATTGCTGACCACTGGTTACACTGACTCAGCTGAAAGTCGGGGTGTTGTGTGTCAGGACTGACCCCTCTGGCAGCAGAGTCGCCGACGGACAATCCCTGACTCGTGGAGCACGTCCCGTCTTAGAAACATGTCCCGCCACTTCTGGCCTAATGTTACAGTTATGAAATTGTTCTCCATTCCCATATTTAGATCCATGACATTATGTAAAAGGGGAGAGAAGTATCTTTGTGTTTGCACCTGTTGCGAATGAGAAACTGAACTATATTTGTTTAAGGGCTTCTTTTTAGATATTTTAAGATCAAAGTCCTTGCTTTGTGTTTCAGCTCCTTCGCAGAAAGTTCAAAACAGGCGTTTAGATTTTGGCATATGTTCTCTTTCATATGTGCTGAAGCGTGTACGGCGGGTTAAACCTTGCACACAGAGCGCAGATGACGCAGGCTGATGGTTTTCTTCAAGTTAATCCCGCAGTGCTGGAACACCTGCCACACGCACAGCCTGTCACAGGCCTTGTCAAGCTCAGCAATTTAAGTATATACCAAACATGTCTTGAGACACAAGAAGAGCCCGGGGTGAAGATATTAAATAATCATCACTTTCCGTTAAGACACACTTCTCACCATGTTCTACTTGTTCCTCTACTTGTGTATGGGAAAAAAAGAAGGGGGTTGTTTTTGGGCCGGGAGACCGGGGCTAGTTGTCACACTGTGAAGTTGTAACATGGGTTACACTACCAGTAAAAAAAAATTTAATGGTCATGAAAAGTATCTTAGAGCCACGAAGGCTGCATTGATCAAAATATCAATAAAATCAGGAATATTGTGTAATAGTATTACAATTTTAAACAACTGGTTTCTATTTCAATATATTCCTGTGATGCAAGACTGAATTTTCAGCATTATTACTTTTCAGTATCACGTGATCCTTCAGGGTTTCAAAACTTGTGCCGCCTACATATGATGTGGCAAGATTTCTCTGCTTTTAGGGCATGTTGTTACCAAAAGTGAAAGAAATTAAGTCTTTTTGTAGCCATTAGTGAGGTTTTTACCTGACTTTCCAAGCAAACCGCCCTTAAGAAATAATAATTATGTCATCTACGCATGTAAATGTGTACTAAAATGAATTTGCTTATTACTCCGTTGATATTTGTCTGAATTTAATTGACATTTCCAGTTGTAAACTTGAGCATTTTACACTCCATTTACAGCAATGAGCTCTAATGAGCTGAAGAGATCCAGTTTTATCCCTGACCAGCGGAGGGAAAGTAGGTTAGTGGTTCACTCGCAGCTCTTGGGAGCAAACATCTGCTCCGTTTGAGCCTGGGAAGAGGAGTGGAAAATATGAAGCGTTCCTAGCGCACATGAGGTCTGTGTGCCTCACAGACAACAAACTCCTTGTGTTCAGTTAGCATCTGGTCCCTAGATGGCCTGTCTGCTGGAATGCCAAGAGAACGGAAAGGAAAAGACATTTCCTCTGAAGGGAAGCCGGAGCTTTGGAAGCCAAATATGAAGTAGAATCCTAAAAATGTTTGCAAATTTGTATCTTTATACTTCAATTTAGATGCAAATTAATGTAAATGTTGCACAACACACAGAACTGGTTGAAGATCTCGCCTCAGGATATGTAACACCCGTCTGTCTATACACTTTGTGTTGTTTTACATCTTATCCCATCATGCTTTACAAACCTGGGTCATAGTTCTAGACATGGCAAGGCATGTTATACTTTTGACATGCAATAGCCTTGACTGACATGCAACCTCATTTCCACTTTGTCAAAGTGAATTGTTGCCAGGAGTTTTTGTCTGAACACGTAGAGAAACATGCGTTTGCCAAATATGTCACGTTCCCTAGTTTAAGTGATGTTGATAAACATGACTGACGCATGATTAGCTACAGCTGTTACCAATTTCCTAATCAGCCTAATTTCCCTTCACCCAATCAAATTCATAAGCCTTCCCCTTAAATATGCCCCTTCCTTATCTCATTATGCATCCCTCCTCCACCCTGTTATTTCGCGTCGTCCTCCGGGGGCGAGCAGGATTTGAGCCAGACGTCAAGCTCAGCCCTAGTTAGGGTTCTGTCTGCTAGGGTTCCATCTCCTCGGGCTCGGCATTCGCCGGCATCCCGGCTCGCTCCCTGGACAGCACGCCAAATACGCATAAATTGTTTATCATAAGGAAGCGCAAACTTCCTTCTAACAAGTAGAATTCTAACAAGTACTGAAAGAAAAACTAAAGTATAGTTTTTGTATAAAATGGCATATTTATTTAAACAGACTGGAGCAAAAACAGACAAACATACATTTTTTGCTGTGACGTATATAGACAACCTACAAAATGGTACAAAAGTTAGAAACAAGCCTAGAATACAAAACTATGTAGAAACACAGGGGATATTGCACCATTCGACTTGGGAGTAGCTTAATACCCATTTCACCCATTAACCCCTGAAATGGAAAACAATGGAAGCAAGTTTAATTAGCTCTGGACCAGCCTGACTGAAGAGTAACGTTGCTTCCTATATGCAGTATGCATTACATGTTCAGTCTTAATGAGGGTTCTTTAATTCCCTGGAAGTGCATGTTTGAGAATGTTCTCATAGTATCTAAAATAAAACAACAGATAAAAGAAATTTTTTTTTACCATGACCCAAAGCACAAACATCAACGTAAGGATGCATACAGTTCACAAAAAGTACATAGTCCCTTTTTTTTTTTTACATATAGGTAAATGTCAGCACAGTGCACAATGCAGCCATAAACAGTGATAAAAACAATGGGTTTTGTGCCAAGGCCACAGAGATTGTTCCATTAGTCCAAACGTGTAGCTAGTGACTCTAGTTTGTCTGTTAACAGCACACTTATGTAAACAAACATAGCTAAAATCACATGTAAACGTCAGAGCATATGTTTGTCAAACTTGTGCATCATATTAGCCAAGCTTCGGTATACACTTTGAATGCAAATCAATGAAAAGTGCTAACTGTTTTTGAAAAATGGCCTACACCAACAGGCCACAGTCAGAAGAGTAGGGAAAAAAAAAAGAAAGAGTCTAGTTATCTCTTAGTTGTACATATAGTACGAGGCTCTAAACAAGTTCTGGAGTGCAGTTCTCTGCGTATCTTTTAACGGCGTGAGCTGGGAGGACTAATTCAGGAATGTCTTGCATCTCGATGAGAGTCCTCTACTTTCGCCGTCAATGGTCTCTTTTCTTTCGCCACTTGAATCAGTGCCATGGTCAGTTTGATGCTCTCGCAGTTTCTTTCTAGCAGAAAGGCAACGTGGCGTGTCAGAATCCCATCCACACTGCTTCGCAGCAGGTCTTGTTGTATCCACATCTACGGTTCTCACGTGGTAAAGCCACTTCTTTTAAAGTCAAGAAAATGGCAAACAATTGACAAGTCTGTCACTGTCTTTTGGAGTGGATGCAGGATGGTTGGAGTTATTTGTTGCTTAATGATCAGCAAAACAATCTTCAAGATGATTCAGTCTGATCATTCAGATAAGTGAAGAATCACATCCAAACCAAGGCTGGAGATGTTTGGACAGTTCTCACACTTAGTGGTGTTTCGTTTAATCCATCTTGGTGTCAAGGGTACAGTTTTACTCCGCCAAATCTTGTATGCACTCTTTTCACCAAGGATGGAAGGGGAAGGAAATCACTCAAGATCTTCAGCGGATTTTAGTGGTCGCTGAGCTGGACTCGACTTGGATTGGGAGTGTTTCCTGGAGGATATCCATCTGTGCACCAAGATGGCTACTCATGCCTCCTCATGAAGGAAGAACAAACCCCAGTTGAGGTTGTAGAGTTAAGTGATCCCTGACAGCACTGGTCAGGTGTGGTCAACTCCTTCAGCGCGATGGACAGGTATCTGGTCTCCTGTCCATGGAGCTGCACACCTGCTCGGGATGGGGATCAACCTATCATGGGAGAAGAATAAGGTTTGAAAACAAAGGAACTTAAATGCATTAGAAAGATAGAAGCTACGAAAGGTCTGTGAACTCAATGTACCTCCGAATACAGAGGTGGAGGCTGGAAGCGGAACTCATGGATGTAAGCATAAAGAGGTCCTTCAATCTCATCCCTCGCGGCTGGGAGCTCCAAGTTGTTCTGTCGCTCCTCATCTGTGACGATTTCAGAGTAGCTTGGTGGAGCTAGAAGAGTTGAGGACAAAGCCAACAATTAGACCAAAAAAGACTTCCAACCTGATTGTTTACTGTCGAACAGTCATGAAGTATCTTAAGCACTCAGGCTCAGTCCTACTCCTGGAGATCTGCCTTTGGAGACTCAGGGGAGTAAACTCTAAAAGAAGATGGTCCTCAAGGAGAAAGACTGAGTACCCATTATCTACTCAGGTAACTGGAAGGGTCTCTGCTAGGAGTCTAAGGTAACAATTTTAGGATTTGTGGCATACCTTCAGGTCTCTCAGGCAATCCCAACCAGCTCATAGCCATGCTGCACTGACTGCTGACGGAAGAGGTGCGACTGCCGAAGGAGTGGAGGGGAATGGTGCCGATGACCAAGGGCAGGTTTAGGGTCAAGTTGACAGCTCGAGGGATGTCCACATACACCTGTCGAGAAGCAAGAGGTCAGCTGCATGGCAGATACGGACAAGACGTTTGCTTTGTCACGAATCAAACAGAGCGTATGCTCACCATGAGTGAATATTCCACATGGATGATGCTGCAGTCCAGAATGGAAGGAGATATGGGAGGGATCTTCAGCATCTTGCCGTCCCAAGTCTCGCTCTTGCCAGGGGGTAGAGCATCTCCACGGAGGTTAGCTACGAGTTGTTTGATCTCCTTGACCTTCCCTTTGGCAAAGAAGGTCTGGGTTTGGTAGATGGCTGCCTTTGGCACGACTACACGGGAAGAGCAGTTTTCAATCTCTGCGAAGATCTGGATGGACTCTCCTGTGAAGAAGACCAACCAAATTCATTTACTCTGAATGATAACATTTTCATATTAGTTAACCGTTTACCAACAGGCAGGTTTATCCTCTCACCTGGAGTATAGCCCTTCCTCTCGATTTTGGCACTTAGTGATACAGGCCCTGAGGTGCAGAACCAGCAGCAAAGGGTTTTATCCTTTGTGCCAGCCTGAGGAGACTATAAATGAAAAAGTGACAATATATGAGTGTATGAAATCCTACAACAGCTCAAGCAAACATTCAGTTTTACATTGTAAGGTGATCAAACTTCAAAAGCTTTTCTCTTACCAGTAACAATGGAGTGTTGATGTCAATGTGCTCAAAGACGGTGAACTCCTTCTTGGTTTTCATGGGCAAAAGCCATGGCCTATGAAGCTCCGCCTTCACCCAGTACCGTACGCTGCCGTGTTTGCCTTCAAAGGATGTCGCCAAAGGCCTGGAAAGAGACATGAAAAAATAATGTAAGCATTTCATACTATACATTATATGTGTGCATAATCAGGCAGGAGAGTTACTTACGTCTGGGGCAGTTCGAGGCTGAAGGGAAACTCGTGTCGCCCTGAATGAATAACGGTGAAGCCCTCATCGCAGCTGTCATCATCTAAAACAAAGGAGAATAAAACTCGATATACCAATATACCATACCTGTAATATTCCTCAAGAATCCTAAACACAAGACAAAGACAGACCCAGTATGTCTCAGTGCTTCAATGAAAATATGAGTAGTACACAAATTTTAAAACAATAACAGAATAAGATTTGTTTTTTTTTTTACAAAACCTCTTTGAAGTAGCAAACTGTTCAAAATTGGGCGTTGTATGTTTGTATTGCTCTTTAAAAGAAAAAGGGGTGAACCTTATCACATCACTAAAACCTTAAATATATGAATATACAAACAAAATACCTAGTCAGAAATGCAGTGTTTTAAATTCACAACGAAAATGAATATTGAATGACTTGGTCTTTAGTCTTACTTTTAATATAACATAGTTTTTCATGTATTTTCATAGTTTTTGTTCATTCTTTTACTTCCACCTCAGCAGTTCCCCAGACTGGTGTAAATACAGAAATAACCTGTCATTACCATGTTGAAGCTATTGTTTTCATTCATTTTTATTATTTTTTAATGTATTTAATGTCTTCTTTTTATTGCCACCTCAGCAGTTCCACAGCCTGCTGTAAATAACTATGAGCCTGTCACTAAAGGCAGCCAAGAGCTAGAGAGGACCGGACTGAACCGGCGCGAGCAGCCTCTCTCAGCCGGATTTCCTCATGCATATATTACTAGGCGGCTCCTGATTGGCCGAGCCAGGTTGTTTTTCTCTTGAATACGCCTCCATAAGGAAGCCACATGTGTACTGCAGCATGGTTTAGGTGTAAGAGAAAAATCAGACACGTTAAAAAAAACGCAAGACGAAAATAAATACATTTTGACTTAGTTTATTAGTAGAAAACACTTCATTACAGAAACTCCATATTTTGTTTTAATGTTTGTTACATTTAATTCAGTTTGACAGCATAGCTCAAAATATTACAATGCAGAAAATAAACACGTGTAACATGTAGTGACCTTAATACAAACCAGTGGCATAGGAAGCGTTTGTTTTTCTTGCTGTTACAGTTTCTTTATTAAGCACACAATACTTTAAACAAATGCAGAATGATGCATAAGGTGAAGATCACATTTTACTGAACTTTCAATCAGTCCTGCATTGTTGCGAATAAGTTGCGTCGCAGTCTTGACACTTGGGCAAAGATATGATATCACCGGGGCCACACGAGCACTTCCACCAATCAGAGAAGAGATAGGATTGACCTCAACCAATCAGCGAGCAGAGGCTCGGTCCGCACAATCCCCCCTCTCCACCAGTTTCTGAACAGGTTTGAACCGCTTCTAACAAAGGCTACAAACTTACAAGAACCGTCTATGAAGGAAATTGTAACTAATAATTTTAAAAACCGCATGTCACGATATGATCATATAGTGAATGTCGACATAAAAACGTTTATTGGATATATTAGAAGAAAATATTTAAACTAAAAGATTAACTGGTTGTTTTGGACAGAAGGGCTTGTTGTTTATAAGCTCTCCTGTTCAAACAAACAACTTCATTTAAGCGTTCACTTTGCTGGAATAGTTTTAAAATATGTCTATATCCAATTCAAGATGTTTGTTTTTCCATTTATTTTCAGTATTACCGAAATAAACGCTTTGATATCCAGGAAGACATTTCAGCCAAGCATCATCTGAATAAGGGTTCATAGAGAAATCTTATTTCTCCCTACCTATGCCAATGGACTAAACTGTTCATAGAGTGGAAACTAGAAATGTAATATATACAGGAAAACAAAAGACTCAATGTAAGGAGCATCTGTCATACATGAAAAGTGCTTAATTAAAATGCTCCTTACCTCTATCATGTCCAATAAGGACGTCTCTGTGGTTTAAATACTCCACTTCTTCAGTGAAATTCTGTGTGTAGGCAGTGTTGGATCCAGCATTACGTGATTCAGTCCAGCGAACTTTCGCCAGTCCCTTGGCGTGAATGTTCAAAGATTTCACGCGGATTTCTCCGGTAACTTCAATGATCACCCGACCTGAGACAAAGTCCCCACTGGCGAAGACAGGGACATTACTGTCATTGAGACATTCGTAGCTGACGAAGAAGTTTTTCACCTTGCCGAGCACCATGGTGGAAATCTTACTGAGCTGTAAGATGTGTAAAATTACAAGAGCGAATCATCTGTCAGATGTTTCTATTAAAAGAAATCATCCAAGGGTTGTGCCGTGCAGATAGGCTGCAGGCAGGTTCTGTGCTATACTTGTCTGTTATTCATTGAGTTTTGCTGTAACTGCATGTGAAGATGCAGCAGTATCTCTGCGCTCTGGCTCTCACTCTGCTTTAATACCGCCGTTTGGTGGAAAAACAACCTGACTGCGCATGCGCAATCGATAAGGCTGCTGCTGCTCCCTTCTTCCGCCTTGCTATGCTTCAGTGTGTGTTGTATTGTTTAAAAGTGGCCTATCCTCACAGACTCGTACATCCAGTGTGTTTTACTAACAAACTAGCCTGATACTACCAATACTAATACCTGCATTATGATAGGATACTACATAGTGGTGTGTAAAAAAGACTAATTAGCCTATGTGACGTGTGATCACAGTGAAACAAAAGAAAGTGGAAGTAAATAAAAGGAAACCGACTTGAATCCAAATGTATAATCATTCATGCGTTGTTGACGTCTAATACAGAAGTGAAACTATTAAATTTGTATATACTCGATCACTCATTAGACTTTAGATAATAGCTTCAAGAGCTAAGGTAAAATTATTTGATGTGGATTTTCCCCCCTATAGATGGCTATATTGTTAATTGATGTTTCCATATCATGTGTTTTTTGGTGTTTTGTTAAATCTCATTTCAAGCACGGGCCATTCATAGTTTATACCGTGGCTCTTCACTGCCACCTGCCTGATAAACGTGGCTATTGCATAATGAAACTTCTAAATAACATACAGACAAAAAACAAACTTTTGCTTCAGACTGACAAAACAGGCTAAATATTATGTACTTTAATATTTTTTATAATGTACTGTGCAAGTACTAAATTATCGTATGATACAAAATGCTACAAAATACTTCAGTTGAAGAAAACTAGAAGAGAAGATGCTATGAATAAATGTTACACTTCAAGAAGCTATAAAAGAACCTTTTTGTCTAAATTGTTCCATAAAGAACCTTCACCTTTTAAAGAACCTTTCTGTTTCACAAAAGGTTCTTTGTGGTGAAAGAAAGTTCTTGAGGTAAAAAGATTAAAAAATATTTTTTTTTTTCTTTGACTGAATGGTTCTTCTATAATATTGCTGTGAAGAACCTTTTAAATAATACATATTACAGCATTTATTAATTTCTTTTTCTCTCTCTGTCAGTTTGATTTTAATTTTAGTTTAAGTTTTATTTATTTCGCTATGTGTTTGGCTTTTTTATTACTTCCTAGGTATTTTTAATATTTATACTAGCTTTTTAACTTCAGTTTACATTTACTTCAGTTACTGCCAATTTAAATTTTCATTTCAAGTTTTTAAAGTTCACATTTTTTATCTAATTATAGGCCTACTATGACATGCAAACATTTGGGAACCCCTTGGGGAATCTGTGCCAATGTGAATAATTTTAACAAAATAATTTTTTTTTATTTAATTCTGTCCTGAGCAAGATATGTTTGCATTTAGTCGACAAGAAAAAAAAAAAAAAAAAAAAAAAAAAAAAAAAAAATATATATATATATATATATATATATATATATGAAATGATTAAAATAAGCCCATAGATCCACGATGTCCATGAGTCACTTGTTTATTCTGCAACAGTTAAACTGAGCACTGTTCTTCAGAAAAATCCTCCATGTCCTGCAGATTTTTCAGTTTTCCAGCATCTTTTGCATATTTTTTTCAGCATGATTTGTATATCAAGTTGTATGTGTACTTAATTTGTCTTACGGGAAACATGCAAATATCTTCTGTTGCTTCTAAAGGGCAGTACTAAATGGGAAAAAAACTAAATAAAATTGGACATTTTCATCCTGTTCAAAAGTTTCAAAATAAGTGGGTTATTTTAATAATTTCAGCATTTTTTTAATCTTGTGGAATAAATGTAGACATCTTTTCATAAAATAGCCTATCTTACTCAAGACAGTAATAAATAAATAACAAAAAAAACATGTATTTTGTATGATCTCTCTCTCTCTCTATATATATATATTCAGATTTACCCCCAAAATACTGTTGTACACTGACCAATTCAATCATCTAAAATGCACATTTTTATGAAAGTGAAAAAGTGCATATTATTTGTCAATTACTAAACAGCAGATGGCAGCAAAGCTCTATTCAAACTCATAAACGTCATACATTATTTCAAATTACTAACACAAATTTTAGCAGAACTGTTACAGACATGCAAAATTTTAGCTATTGAGTAACATGGACAATATATATGACAGTATTTTAATTGTCCCTTATTTTACAGCACAAATCAATCAGATGTTAAAGGTAAAGCATATAATCTTTTGCAAGGGTCAAAGGTCAAATTTAGTATTCAAATTGAAGACCTTACAAACCCTGATGGCCACGGGTAGCTTTCATCATAATATTATTATACCATTGGCTCTTAAATGATTGAAAGTATATCTAATTATAATTTAAACATTAAAATTACAATTCTGTTGAAGTGAAGCATCCACACACACTGACTAATGTAGGCAAAAGACTATTTTACAAAAGAAATACCTTTACCAATGTATTATTTTATAACCTTTAGTTGATAATTAATTTGCTTGTTTTTAGCGGTACGTTCAGTGCTTCTTGGCTTAGACTGGTATAATGTGTGTGTGTGTGTATTTAAGAGCCATGATGTAATGTGAAGACTCAAGTCTTTCCCACACTTGGAGAGGGATCCCTGACAGCCTGGGAAACTAAAAGCTTCCATCTGTTCAACAGGTCAACAGAGGGTCCTGTGACCTTTGACACAGATTTGTCCCCCAGTAAACATGAAGGACCAAGCTGTTGACAGAGTGGTAAACGATACAGACCAGTTCTGTGTAATCTCATCTGAGTCAGACTTATACGACATTCTGTTGACAGATCGTACATCCAATTTGTCAACAAAGAGGAAAAAGTACAAATTATTTGGTAATCGCAAAACGCTTTTTCACCATCAAAAGTGGTTTATGAAACAAATTTTTATTTGCTTTTTGAAATGACTTCACAATGCCCAACATCAACTTCTCACACTGCGCTTAACTGTGCTTTTGACGCTTAAAATAGTTAACCCTGGGTTGTTCTCAACCTGCGGTGCTATCTTGCTTCAAAACCTAAACCAGTGGTCTCAAACTCAATTCCTGGATGGCCACAGCTCTGCAGAGTTTAGCTCCAACCAGCTCCATATCAATGTTTCCAGTAATACTGAAGACCTTGATTAGCTGCTTGATCCCACTTTTTACCCAAGGTTATAAAACCTTGCTTAGCACTTCATACAATATGAAACGGAGCAGTGCTAGGATGCTATATGAATAGATGCTCAAGCAACACAGCCAATCACATATAAATATGTCATGGGGTTTATGAATACCCAGGATTAATTATTACACCTAATCTAAATTATGAGTTAGGGTTAGGAAGAAATGTGAAGAAACCCCAGGATTCCCTTTAAGGTCCTTGCAGTGATGGGCAGTAGCGTCGCTACAAGTAGTGACGCTACTAGTTTAACTACATTTCTCAGTAGCGTGTTGGTAGCG
>JAUCMS010000073.1:394887-415057 GCA_032357445.1 Enteromius radiatus
AATTCAATGTAGAGTAACTGATAGCTTAGCTCACTACATTTTCTAAGTAGCTTGCCCAACACTGCTAACTTGTAACACGAATCTGAAATCTTTGTATGTTTCCTATTCCATACTCGTCATCCTTTCCTATCAAAATGCTTGATATGCATGCGAAAACACAGAAAACCAATCCTGATCCAACTTTTTTATGACAGGAGGCAGAGTGTAAATGTGATTGACACAACATGCAAAAAATGTTGACTAAATTTCAGTGCGCATTGGTTTAAAATGGGGTTTAAAATAACCAAGGGTTAACTATTTGAAGTGTGTAAAGCCCTAGTTTCACACTGCATATGTTTGCCATTGCAAAGCAGTATTCATCACCCTGCCCTGTTGAAAAAAACAGCATATGCTGGTTTGAGCTGGTCTTAAGCTAGTCGGACCACTTAGGACCGGATTAAACCAGCTCAAACCAGCTTCAAAACATACCTAACCAGCATATGTTGGTTTCTTTTCCAACAGGAGGGATAGAAAGCAGAGCTAACTAGAAAGTACCTTTACTCAGGTTTAAAAATGGGGCTTTAAATAATGATAACCTTGGGTTAAGCCCTTTCATTTGGGGTAAGAAGAAACTGTTTTGCTTTTGTTTTTACCCCTAGTTAAAGTATAAGCAATGTGAGATGTGAATCAATTAACCCAAGAGTTTCGAACAATAAGGTATATGTCGAATGTCAAAAAAGGTAATCAATTAACCTAGCTACTTGTTTTTATTGTTGCCATTTTATTCAATGTTAATATCCAATTATTAATGAAAAGAAGACAAAAAAAGATCTTTGTAGCTGCATGTTCTGTTTTACACAATACAGGTTTGTTGAGCTTAACCCCAATACATAGAACTATCCTCAAGCCCTTGACTGTGTTTAACGGTGGTATGGTGAGGTCTTAACCCTTTATGAAAACTTGATTCAACACTATTCAACAATATTTCGCAGTCTAGGCTGTCAGAAATAAACGAGTTACATCTGGGAATGTGAGCGTCTAATGAAGGCCCTGGATTGCTTTATATCATCCAGGTGTGCTCTCACACCTGCAGATGTGCTGGAGTACATTCGGTCTCTCAGAGATTCAGCTGCATGCATTTGGCTTCCAAATAGCTCGGTCCTTCCAGAGGTCACGAAGGTCACACATCTGCATGTGAAATGCGCTGGCCTTTGACACCACCCGTTGCCCCTGAGCCTCTGTGGCCCTTTTGTTACATAAAGTGCCAGCGCTGGTGTCGACTGCTGCGATTTAGGCACCTGGACTCACTGAGCATAAGTTGCTATGAGATCCTAGTGCAAAAATGTATTATAATATTTATTTATGATATAAAATATAGAGATTTATAGATTTCTATATACATTTGATAGCTGACAGTTGATATTCATGGCAGAAATGTGTAGGAAAATTAAGATAATAATGTTTAAATATCATTCTAGCACATTGTTTTTGCAGTAGTGACCCTTCTTTTGACCTCCGACCCTGGGCTTTGTCCTTGTCTTTGCTCATTGTATCGTTTTGACCCTTTAACCTGCGGCTCCTACAACCTGTTCACAAACATGCCGGCGATCACGTGACTCTGCTCCATCCTTGAGGTTCACCAGCAACTCAAAGCAAAACGTTGACCCTTGAACTCACTGAATTATGCATGAGAAGAATAGTTGCTGCTGGACATGCAATCACTGTTATTAATAATATCTTTAGACTATATATCTGCTGCTATAATTACCACGGTTGTTTATATTTATACGCAAGACACTACAGACGAACATGATAACTAAAAATTTACTGTCCCTGATTGATCACAGTACATTAAGACATTTGTTTTGTTTTACAAGTGAACAAATTAGACATGATCTAATTAAATATGCACTAATTTGCATATATTTCCAGAATAGAAATCCAAACACTGGATAAAGTGGGTTTCAAAGTTCCCGTTTTATTTTGTTCTCATATTAATATGAAAAAAGATGTCTATATTTACTACTCCATGAGTAAGGACAACTGTCAGGAAGCAAATATCATATTATTAGTAATAAAATGTTACAGGCAAATTATATATTAACAAAACCTTGTAAACATCCTTCAGAATACATGGGAAAAATAGTCCAAGATATCAAAATGAACTAGTCCCTAAAATAAATAAATAAATAAAAAATGCCAATTTTTTTTTAAGTAATAAAACATTGCATGTTGTAATACATGTAATACATACAGTGGTGAGGATACAAAGCATATCCTACCTTTTGAGTAGCTAAAACGTTAAATCCTGTTCTTGTCCAATAATCGAAAAGAAAAATACAAACGCATAAAAGTCTCAGTGTTTGCTAAAAGTGACTTGAAGCACATAATTGCATCCAGCCGCCTTTGGAAAGGATGTGAGCCAAATGGCCAATCAAACAGAGCTGCCGAGCTTAAAGGAGACGCCCACTTCTGTGCTTTAATACCTGATGGGATCCATAACACAGACCATTCAATGGACCACCGCTGAAGCGCGTATAAGACCAAGTTAAGGTGTGGTCATTTGGATCAGCATCATGCCAAAGTTGAGTCCATTTAGCTCTGTTCTCACGGATACTCCTGTTTTTAGTTAAACTTGAAGTCTTCCATTCATGCTCATGTCAATCATGCCAACAGAAGGCTGCGCTACGCCGCGTCCTTGCTCTCCACGGATCTGATTCATTTGGGGTTTCCGACTGTCCCTTTTACACACGAAGACACCACCATCACGGAGTTCCGGCGCGATTGTTTTATGTCCAATCTGATCTTGTTGGACACATATCTCCAGTCTCATCTATGCGCGTTGGACACATATCTCCATTGTCATCGATGCGCTTCCCATATCAATCGGCTCTTCTGCATGGATAAAACACGACCGGCATTCTTCATCTTGAATAATACAGGAGAAGACGCGTAAAAGGTTCGCAGTCCAGCCATGGCCATGGTGGTGAGCGTGTGGAGAGATCCGCAGGAGGAGCTGGCACCGGCGGGATCTCTGGATGATCAGAGCGAAGCGGGGAGAGACCACCACCATCACAACCGCCTAAGCGCAGCCGCGCACTCTCCAAACACCGGACTGCCTTCCGCGGAGGATAAAGGACAGAACTCGGCGCAGAACCAGCAGCACATTGAGTGCGTGGTTTGCGGTGATAAATCCAGCGGGAAGCACTACGGACAGTTCACCTGTGAGGGATGCAAAAGTTTCTTCAAGCGAAGCGTTCGGCGGAACTTATCGTACACGTGCCGTGCCAACAGAAGCTGCCCGGTGGACCAGCACCACAGGAACCAGTGCCAGTACTGCCGCCTCAAGAAATGCCTGAAAGTGGGCATGAGACGCGAAGGTGAGTGCGCAGTGCATTCTTCTTCTGTAGCCAACATTAAAAAATTTAAATAATAATAATTATTATTATTAGAAATAAAGAATAATATTAATATATATTAATCATATATTTATATAAAACAACATAAATAAACTTTTATACACTAACCTGAATACTGTACAACTTGTAGCTCAAGGCCAAAAGCAGTTTGATTAAATGATTTTGCTTCTGAACATAAACATCCCTTTAAAAACATTTTAAAATGTATTCTTCGTGTAATAATAAAAATCTTATTTACAAAGCAACTTTTAAGCAACTATATTAACTATAGACTCATTTACTGGATAGGACAAAAAGAATCAGTAGAACAGACTTCATATTAATATCTCAGTGTAAAATGCATCAAATATTAAGGACATTACATAGTATAGTTTCTTAGAGCACTATTTTCAAATTCAAGACTGAATGAGTAAACACTGTGTTTAAGAT
Organism: Enteromius radiatus; assembly: GCA_032357445.1. Taxonomy (NCBI): domain Eukaryota; kingdom Metazoa; phylum Chordata; class Actinopteri; order Cypriniformes; family Cyprinidae; genus Enteromius; species Enteromius radiatus. The sequence goes on from JAUCMS010000073.1 coordinate 398,715, forward strand.
GCTTAAGATTATTCCCACGACTGTAGTACACTGGCGCGGTACACTTTCAAAGGGACAGTTTGTACCTTATTTATCACTGAAATATGCATATTAATGCATTAAAAATACATACTGTTTGTACATAAGATACTGTTTGTACCCAAGGTGTAGCCTACAAATGGTAGGCTACACTTAAGCATCGAAATGATTGCTAAATGTAAATATCAGAAGCATAGCTTTTGAAAGAGTACTTCGCCAGTGACAACTTTGTATCTTTTTTTTTTCTTTGAGTGTAAGCTACATAATATAACCTACATGCAGAAAGATGAGAGATTTGATTATTCACGATAACATTATATGTTGTTTCTATGCACATTTCTTCTCCGTCTAATTCTGTTTTGATAGCGGTTCAGCGAGGAAGAATGCTGCCGAATCAGCCGAACCCGAGCCATTACGCGCTGACCAACGGAGACCCGCTGAATGGCCAATGCTACCTGTCCGGATACATATCCCTCCTGCTTCGGGCCGAGCCGTATCCAGCCTCAAGATACGGAAACCAGTGCATGCAGTCGGGTAACATAATGGGCATTGAGAGCATCTGCGAGCTGGCGGCCCGCTTGCTCTTCAGTGCGGTGGAATGGGCGAGGAACATCCCTTTCTTTCCTGATCTCCAAATCACGGATCAGGTGTCTCTCCTCAGACTCACCTGGAGTGAACTTTTCGTTCTGAACGCTGCGCAGAGCTCCATGCCACTCCACGTGGCTCCTCTCCTCGCCGCCGCCGGGCTTCACGCGTCCCCGATGTCCGCGGACCGAGTCGTGGCCTTCATGGATCATATCCGATTCTTCCAGGAGCAGGTGGAGAAACTGAAGGCCCTGCAGGTGGACTCCGCCGAATACAGCTGTGCCAAAGCAATAGTGCTGTTCACATCAGGTATGCACGAATCAAGATCAAGCAAACTATAGCATAATCCTATTTGTTGTGTTGAATAATGGACCGTCAGTCTGTCAAAAGCAGGCCTACCATCTGCGCATCAGATAAATGGCGTGTTTGTTTAAAAATAATGCTTGTTCGCTTTGAAAAATTGTGAATATGAATATAAAATCTCTGCTCAGTAATAAAAGTTAGCTTGTATTAGATCTTGTTCGACAAGTCTTTTAGGTTTAAATGATCATTTGAAATGTTAAAATTAATGTTTTAAATAACAAATTAATGTTATAAGTATTTTTTTATTTATAGTCCTTTAGAATTTAACATAAAGAGCTTTCATAATTTAAAATAATTAGGAAAGTCCTTTAGATGTAAATTCGCATGTTACACAACTCCATCCTTCATGAAGGCTTGAAAAAGATATATATTTAAAATACTTAGGCAACGCTTAAACAATATTTAAGAAACGTTCAAAAAACGTTTGTAACCAACGTTGGGCGTTACTATAGCAACAGTACACCGATTCTGGAATACGCGGGCTTTTCGTTTCAGTTATAAGTTATATAGGGATCATCGACCAAGCAAATGTAGCATACTTTTAATTTGAATGTTGTTGTAAATTTACACACTACAAACATATTTTGTTTGAATTACAACTGCGCTACAAGACCTTTAGCCTACCCAGCGCACCAAGAAAATAGCCTAGTCCAAAGACACAAGTTTAGAAGTCACACGTTGATATAACATTTCCCAAAACACTCCTAAAAGAGTTTTAATAGCCTACTATGGTTTATATAAAGGCTGGTTAAAAATACCGAGTCCTAAGTCGAGAGCAAGTGTGGCCCCAACTGTTATTTTGAAGTGTTAGCCTACATCTTTTCTGCTTTTAATTACTCTCTAAGAAGTATCTATTAAACTTTTAAAATATAGCCTATCTTACTGAATTCGTTTCGTTAATTCGTTCTATCGTAGCCTAATTAATCGTAAATAATGAGAGACGTTAGGAAATGAAACACGGTATGTTCGTTTAACATGGCTAATGCTTTGTTAAATTAGAAAATATTTGTCTACTGACTTAATGTCACACTTCTTTGATTGAGACAATTAGATTTTCAAATGAATTCATTCTGTGTTTATCTACGGAAATAAATGAATGCTAACGCTTTATATTATAGGCTGAACCACGTTTTCGGACGAGTTAGCCTATGTAAACATGTCACAGAGATGTTATTCTTTTGAATGATGTGTGTTTCATTTGAATGCAGATGCATGCGGCCTTTCAGACGTCCCGCACATAGAAGGTCTCCAGGAGAAATCTCAGTGTGCTCTGGACGAGTATGTGAGGAGTCAGTACCCGAACCAGCCCACACGCTTCGGCAAGCTGCTGCTGAGACTCCCCGCGCTCCGGATGGTCTCCTCCTCCGTCATAGAACAGCTTTTCTTCGTTCGACTGGTGGGTAAAACGCCCATTGAGACGCTCATCAGGGATATGCTGCTATCTGGGAGCAGTTTCAACTGGCCCTACATGTCCATTCAATGAGAGGAGGAGGAAGATGAAGAAGGGGGCATTTGGTGAGCATTTACAGACATGAACTGAACAGTCACGGATGATGCAGAAACTCTCTCTCAGTGTCGGTTTATATAGCAATGATATTCGTGAAAATGTGAAGATATCTTTACTCTCTTTCTCCTGAACTCTACTTTTAACAGTCAACCATGACATGTGCCATAAAAAAGCCTTTATAAAATAACTTTTGATTCACTTATTCAACCGTGTAATTGATTAAATGCAAAACGACTTAATTTAGTTTTTCTTTTCTTTTGAACGAAGAGATATGCATTGATCCAAAATAACATAATTGGTGTTACCCATAAAAACAGGAACATCACGTTTGTGTTATGAAAAGCGGAGACAATGGATTATTTATTTTGCTGTATTTATTTTCCTGCTCATCAACTTCATGTATCGCAACAATCAACCACAGCACTTAAGGTGATACTTTTCTAAGGCTCGACAATAAATATTATTGGTGTATGTTCCAATATTTTGTCTCGGTATAAAATATTACACTTCAAACCTGAGTTTTTTTGTTTTTTGGGGGGGGCTGTCAGGGTGGGCGAGGGGGACTGTTGGATTTGATGTAAGATGCAACATTTGATTAAACAATTTTCATTAATCATTTCGTGCGTAAATGTGCTTTTGTTTGTACTTTTGCTAATAAACATAGTTTGCATAACTTTGAGAGACAAACTGATGTTCATTTTCGTCTAACCATGCTTGAAGAGCTTCTTTCTGTTTTGAAATAGATATTTTGTAGAAACTGTGACGCAAAGAGACTAAAACAATAAAGCAGGAGTTTCACATTTACCATTTAGCTTTAGATATTTACACAAAATTTATTACTTTGCGTTATAATTTAATTCACACGCGGGGCAACACAATATGAAGTTTAAACTATGTTATTAATTCATTTTATGCTTGGATTAAAACTAAAGTATTAAGAAGAACTCAATTTGTGAGTTTTATTGATGTTCTTCATGTGCATATAGGCCATTTTTAGACGATGTAATAAGACAGTAAAATCATAAAATATAGCCTATACATTTATAAAACATAAATATGTTGAATGTATGAATCCAGTAAGAAATATAAATGCGCAGTGTCATATCTTGTAAGCCTATAAATAAACAAAATGCCATTTTTTAAATAGGCAACGCATTTCTGGGTGAGTTTTGACTGATCGGTTGGGCTGTAAAGGCTTATGTTTACCAGGAATATTGTAATTTTATCTGATAGATAGAGACAGACAAAACAGTTCTTAATTCCCAGACCGATGATAACCTGGACATGTGAGATGTGTTTTATACAGAGGTGTCAGGAAAGCGCTGTGATCTTATCACATCACTCAGATCTGCCTTCAGAGAAACCTGATTCCTTATAATTGGACTATAAAGTTTGTGTCCTTTCTCATGTGCTGGATTTCAGTCTGTACTGCCATATCTCAAACTGCTTGTTCATCATTCCTATTCCAGAGACAGGCAGCAAAGAAATTCGTTTTTATTGATGATGCTATATAAATACATTACGTTTTATATATAATAAATAATACCTGCGTACGGATACATTTGCAATATGTTTGATACAGGTTTTTCTGACCAACTCATTTTATTAATCAACCTGTTTTTTTCTAAATTGCAATTTCCAGCCGTGAAAAGGAAGACATTGAAGTCTTAGCGGTTTTGAAAACAAAAGCACGTTCATCAGCTACGTTGTTGTAGAAATTCTTTTCTAACCAAAAATAATTTGTCATCACTTATTATAGACTTCATTTAGAATTTCAAGATCAAATGTAAACAGATTTTTGTATTCTGATCTACATGACAACTCTAATTGTTCGGCACGTCAGTCAATCTAATGATTATATCGAACCCATAGAAATACGCATGCGCGAAACGAAATAATTTAAAGAAACTCGTTTTTTAATACTTTGCAATGAAAATTACTCGAAAGTAGCACAAATATATGGAATTTTATAACGACCTTATGCTACAAATATTTTTAATCAAGTTGTTGGAGTTTCTGTCTCATAACAATAAGCTATTAAAGGTTTTTATTTTATTGTCATGTCTTCAGGATTTACTTAACGTAACCTGGGAACAAAATTGTCTTCAGAAGTGAGCCAAAACCTCTTTTTGGAGACAAGCTTCTTTCAGGCAGTCGAGCTTTCTATAAAAACAACAGAATTGTATGGCATCTCCCCGGTTATACAGCTAGAAAACAGTGTGTGTTCCTCCTGGTTTTCTGAGTCTGACAGCCAGAGTCTCTAGTTATCGTGAACTCTGTGACCCCACACTTCTCTCATCATGTGCGGATCGCCTCCTGAGCTGAGGTGTATCATGAACTCGTGGCATCTCAGATGAATTGCTGACACCGTGCCTGGGTTAGCCATGACCCCGGCGGTGCCTGGGGACCCGTGAGGAGAACTGGAGCTCAGAATAAAGCGCAGACTTGGCCACAAGGGGATTCCTGATGGCCACGAGGAGGGTCTTTGTTGGGCGTTAGTATCATAGGATACGTGCTCGGATCAAGGGTACAGCTGTTAAAGGAAAAACTCTGTCCAAGCTGCTCGTGTGGGAATGCAAACCTAGAGGAAAATAGTGCTAAGAAAGCAATTGCTTACGCCTGCAAATGTGATACGGATAAAAAAGAAAAAAAGGAAACTGAAAGAAAAGATCTGGTGGGAATGTAAATATGTGTGGCCTTCCTGTGATGAACAGCATTATAGTCTTACTAGTCTAAATTGGATTATCAAGCTGTAAAGACACTGCATACCAGGAAAGGACGATTACAGCACAATCTGGAGATAGGAGTGCTGTCTACCTAAATCAGGTTAACACAACGTCACCTACAGGGTCCTGGATGCTTGGTAACGGACAGTAGGCTTTCTGGAATGGAAATGGAGGTGAAGTCCAAATCCTGGTTTAAGACTTGGTTTAATGCAGTCTCTATTATATTCCTCATCTCAGCTCAATTAGCTCACTCGCATCCTGGTACAATATAAGTGGATTTAAACACAGCCAATTGGGATCTATGAGGATGGGTTTTAAATTTAAGAGTTTCTGTGTGAAGCAGCAAAACTGTTTTCAACATTGATGATAATAAGAAATGCTTCTTCAACAGATTTCTGAAGGATCACGTGACACTGAAGATGCTGAAAATTCAGCTTTGAAACACAGGAATAAACTCAATTTTAAAACACATTCAAATAAAAAGCAGTCCTTTTGAATTCTAATAATATTTCACATCATAAGAGTTTTTACTGTATTTTAGATCAAATAAATGCAGCCTTGTTGTATTCAAGTGTGTGTTGTGGCTAATTCATTCTTACTCATTGCTCAACAAGGTTAATTTGTCTTTGTCTCTCGGGTGATCAGAGATGGCACCCGCTCTTTTGTCGCTCACTGATGATCAGACATTGTCTGTTCGGGTCCCAGTCAATTGGTGTAATTGCAGAGCACTTTCCTGTCTGCAACCTGGCCAGAACGCATTCAATACAGGTTTTTAATTGTCCAAGCGGTCTATTCAAACATAATCAGTTTTACAAGAAGCTGCACACATATAGAACTGGGTCTAAGAGTTTTGAAAGTTGTACAATAATAGAATGCATACAAAAATATGCATTTAAAACATGCATTCTTAATAACATTTATAATATATTAAAACAGCACCTGAATATGAAAAATGAATATGTTTGTGTGTATTCAAGTGTTCTGCTCAAACAATCAATTTTACAAGATATGGTACATATGAACAAGACTGCCACTGATTTCTAAGTCGTATAATATAATTTAACATAATTAATATAAACATATGCATATGCAGAAATAGTGACAATCATTATTTTTTCATTATTTTTAAATTTTAAATTCTGTAACTTCAAAATGAAAATGAATATTATTGTGTCTAACCAAGTGTTTAGCATGAAACGTTCAAAACTCACAGAAGTTTTTCGAATCCATTGGTAACACTTCCTAACGCTTCTGCTGTTGATTTGTCACTTCCTGGAAGATGATATCATAAAGTTCTTTGTCAGTTATGTAATTTTACAACTAAACAGCTTCAAATGAGTGCTGTCAAATGATTAATCCCAATCAATCACATCCATAATAAACGTTTTTGCTTACATAATGTGTTTAGTGTGTATTTTTTACATAGTACACGGACATATATCATGTAAACAAAAACTTTTATTTTGGAATGTGATTAATCATTTGACTTCAAAATTATGAAATTATTGTGACATAAAAATTCATTCAAAAAACACAAAAGTAAATTAACATTTGTCCACTTTGCCACCAAAATAATGAAGGGGATGATGTTATAAAGGCTTTTGGTAGTTAAGTGACTTAAACAGACTAAAAACAAAAGACTAAACAGTGTAAATTAATATTAACTTTGCAGTAAATTCCCTTGTCAAACATGAAGCTTACATAATAGAACACTGCGATGATGTGCGTAACCATCTGTGAATTATTGGTTTGCCAAACGACTGTAATTTTCTGCAAATCTGCGGCAGTTATGAAGAGATTCGGGTGAGCGGACCCACAACAATCTTCAATATCGCTCCATGTTCTCATTGGTTTGTTGGCACGTGCTTGATTTCATGCATAAGAAAAGCTGTCCACAAATTGCTCCAAGCAGAAAACTGCGCAGTTGCTGCCAGATCTCGATTACCGAAATCTAAAAGCCATAACTGTATATGTTTTCTAAAGCAAAACCAATGGTTAAAGCTCACTGACAATGCATCTTCTTATATTTCCGCAAGTCATCGCTCACCACTGTTAATACTGCATATTACTATTAATTCCTATACACTGGTAATAAGTGCTGATGGGACACTCTAAACACAGACTACAGTAATCCTCCTAATGAAGTAAACATGGATTTCCTTGTAATGCCCACCGTATTGCACATGAACATCGTCCCTAATCCGCTCCAGACGGCTTGAGGATGACATGTGCTCTTATGGACCAATCAATCCAAGCACAAGAACATTTACAGTGAATTAGCTTCTAGTTAGGGTCTCAACAAACCACGCAGAGTCTTGTGAACTGCATTTCAGGTACATTTTGCCATTTTTGTTCGATGAAATCAACGAGACTACAAATGTATCAAATACGACACTACAAAATCAGTGTATAATATAAGTGTGTTGTTGGGGTCACTGCAGGGTCATCAAACAACCCCCCTCCCCCACACCCCAAATCTAACGCTGACTTGTGGGGTCCGCAGCTTTTTAGACAACAGCTTGTCGGCAGCCCACTCATTAGTGTCTCAAACATGCACAAATGCTCAGACATCAACTCCAACTGACACCACCGAGAGGGTGATGATAGTGCACTGTTAAAATTTGCTTTTGATTTAATTATGATTCTCAATCTAAGCTGCAATCTGTCCTCATTATCACTTTATATTTAATACATTAGCATTACATTTTATTCCAACACATGACAAATACACATTCAAGTGGTTGATTTCAACACCTCTTTTTCTGACATTAATTAATTCAGAAAAAAACAAAGATTGTGAAGTTTTGGGGGAAACTTTTATAATGGATTCACATTCACCTTTTCTGCTTCTCAGCACGGACATGTATTAATCCACTTTATGCTTCTTTGAAGTCGAATTTCCTCTTTCTAATTATAGAAGGACTGGCCTTTAAAAGACCTCGTTCTGAAGTCATGTGGTATCTTCTATGCGACTTGACTGAGAAATACATTGGGAGTGATGCGGTTCTCTTTCTCTGAGAAGTCAATTTATGTATTGGAGCAGTGCAAGCACAACAAAGCGTGAATTTACACCGATGCAAACACTTGAGAAAATTGTAAGACATCTGGATCTCTCAAGAGACCACATCCCTGATGCATAAAATACATCATCCAACCAGTGTGTTTGACTTCATTTAGGCTAGTTCATTTACATTTTGCCACAAAACACATTTTTAGTTTCCTACTAGTTCCACCAATTTCTTAAGTAAATTATAATTTTCAAACGTTCTTAAGTAAATCATGTTCTGAATTCAACAAACCACTGATTTTTATTTTTGCTGTTTTAGAAATTTCATTACACCAATGCATATGACTGCATATAACATAACATATTCCAACACTATAAAAGTAGGCTAAATATTTCACAACAAATCATATATCCATTACAAGGCCTGGATTCTTGAGTTCAGCTATGGCTTGACATTTTACAAAGGAGCACATACACACACACACACACACACACACAAAAGATATGGAAATTCATATATTTTACGAGGTGGCTAATTCGTACAAATTCAAACTCATACGATTTTTACGAGTTGCCAATTCGTATGAATTTGTACGAATGACCTACACCTAACCCCGCCCATAAACCTACCCATCACTTAGACAAATCATACAAAAAATGAGTGAGATCATACGAATTAGTACCAGTTAGCAAGAACTTGCCACCTCGTATGAATAGGTTGTGAGACTGTGTAGGATTTCCACATTTAATTCAATGTGTTTACTGTTCCTTTGTAATTAATTGTGAAATATAGTAGCAATATATAAGTGAAAATAGGTTCCAATCCTTGCACTGGATATTTGGTGTATTTTAATTAGTGTTGCATTATTACACATTAGTATTACAGCGTAATCTAGGTGCAATGACATTTCTTATACACCAGATATTATTCAGTGCCTTATTCAAATTACTGATTTGGTTTCCTGGGTTCTCTAAACCAGAGCATAATGAAGTCCAAAATAAAGAGTTCCTGCTGGAACGTATATATATATATATAAAACTTTGTTTTTGTGTTAACATCTAAATGAACTATAACCTAAATTAAGTCAAACACACTGACTGGATGAACCAAAACCATTTGGGTTCACCGATGATACATTAAAGACTTGTCTGACCACTACGGGCAATTCGTTGGTAGAACATTAAGATTTGTTGCTCGTCGCAACAATCCTCAAATGCAAATGCCTGGAAGTCTGCACATGCTCTGTGCGGTCGAGCTAATTCTTCCAGGGGGTGAAGATATTATGGAGTCTGCTCTCTGAATGAACCTGCGCTGTCTGTTCAGCCTCCAGGCTCTCTGAAATGGATTCTGTACGTCTGAAGCAGTCGCGCCACACGCTTGTCCTTGGGATAAAAAAGCAGGGGATTTTTTCCCTTTAAAACCCATAGAGAGGTTATTATCAGAGCTTGTGCTGTTAATAGATCCGGCAGACACCTACAGACCGATCCGCCTCATTTCCCGCCTGCCTTTTTGAAGCATCAGAAATGAAACATAATGTGATTTGATATGCGTTCTGCTACATCTGTCACACCGATGTAATTCCCAGAGGAATGTTTTATATTTTTTACACAAAGTCAACATTATTTACTGTCTTAATACACATTCTTGGGCTTACTGGGAACGATTCATCGGTGCGCGTTGGAAATAAATGACGATGAGGCGTTAAAGAGATCTTAACTGTGATTTGCTTTGTATGCGAGCGAGCTAAATGAACAGCGGTTCGTCTCTGTGTTGTATCGGAGCTGTCAGGGCTGAACTCTGTGTGCCAGCGTCTGTGGGAGCAGCAGCAGTTTTCATCACACCGAGGTGAGCGGCCCAGCCAGATCCACGGATCACTGCCAGAGGGAAACTTTGCTCTCGGCGATGCAAATGAAAGACCCTCCAACAGATCACACATGAAGGAGACAATAAAGTCATGAGGTGCCACTGTGTGTGTGTCAATCCACAAAAGACTTTGCAACACAAAACACAGTGTGTTTTTATACTGACATTTCAATTTATTCCAGGTGAGTTTAGGAATACTTTAATTTTACGAAAGATTAATACTGAAGGACTCATTTGAAGGACAATGTTTTGTAATAAAGTCATTCATTCTCAGTAACGCTGCATGCATTTATTTGATAAAAAATGATTTCTGAAGGATCGTGTGACACTGAAGACTGGAGTTAGGGTGCAATAAAAAATCAGATTGGCCTCACAGGAATAAATAAAATCTTTAAATAGACAATTGTGTTTTTACTGCATTTGTTCCTCAATAAATGCAGCGTTGGAGCAGAAGAGACAGCATTTAAACATTAAATTGCAATTGTAAGCACTCAAAACCTTTGATGGTGGTGTAAATACTTATTCATATAGGGCTGGGCAATACGGCCAAAAAATGTTCATTTTTTCAACTTTTTGTCTCTTTTAAAATAATAATAATACTTTCTTGCACATTTGATAGTAGTAGTAGCTTGAGCTAGCATACATATGCAAATTTCTGTTCATTATCAAAATCAGTAACATCTGTAGAAATTGTAACCTAATTTTTATACGGTCAAATTTAAAAAGTATCTTACTACATATTTTGTGCTCCAATTCCATGAGAAAGGTGCAGTTACTTTTTATTTTGGACCAGGTGAAAAACACCAACCTCTAAAACCCTAGCAACCACCCAGAACACACTATAAACCATTCACAGCAAAGACTGTCTGAAACATGTCGAGTCACTTAAAAAAACAGAGCAATATTCAGACAGTGCCTCAGTCACAGTATCTATACATAACCTGCCTGCCTGTCCTATTAAAAATGTGAAAGATATTAAAATTCTTCAACACATTTTTGCACTTAACAACAAGTGGGGATTAGACTGCATTAGAAAGTGAAATTAAATCATATATCACAATTCATACACACATTCCATCATCGTCTGAATACATATTCTAGCAGGTTCACACATGCGACTTTAAAATAATGTCCTGAAGGACCACCTGTTGTCCATTATTGTGAAATATTTCTGAGGCATGAATCATAAGGGTGAGTAATTAATCACGGGCTGTCAGAACGGAGCGCAGGGGTCTCGTGGGAGGGTGAAGAGTCACATATGGGCAGATGGAGGTCAGAGTCACACCGCACACGCCATCGACAGGTTAACATGAGAGAGCCAGCAAGTGTGAAGACAAAAGTAAAAACAGATGAGATGAGGGGAGGTGATAAATATAGGAAATTAACAACTAATATTCATTTTTACTAGGTATCTCTTATTCTCTATCTTATATTATTGCATATATATGAGTATATGTGTGTGTGCGTGTATACTGTATACACATGCATACACACATACATTAAATAATACTAATTCAATTAACTAATTGAAGTTCATTAATCCAGGTGAGGGTTCCCTCCGGTGGCCATTGAAGAGAGCCACGGAGGCACGATTTGTGACACTAATATATGCATCCATCCAAAAAATACAAAATGCATAAGACAAAAATAAAAAAAAATTCTTTACAGTATTTAATAAAAATACTGCATTTAATGGTTTCATTCATAGATTAAAGATATATCTTAATTTCTACATTTAAATGCTGTATTGCACTAAGGTGACGATTATGATATTTAGCCATTATGTTCTGTAAGATATTATAATATTGTTACAAAAAACACTTTTAGAAAAGTTAGTTTATTAGTTTACCTGAAATAAACCTAAAATGTTAAAAAAAGGAACCCATATGTTTTTCTTTTGAGAACATTTTTTGTTCGATGGGATGCATGATGAAAAATGTTTGTGTTCAAACTGAGATCTACGCTTGCAGATTTTCTGAGCGCTCTGAGACACTGCTGCGATCTCTTTTAAAACTTGTGAGATTCCAGGAGTCTCCTTCTCAAGAGAGAAACGCAAGAAGCAAGAGATAATGGCATTAAATGAATGAACTCTAGATTTGATCTGTTGCTGTATGAATTACTACATCAAAACAAAACAGCACAATTCAGTAAACAAACACAAAACAACAGCGTGTGCTTCCAGTACTGTTTCAATCTCAGATAAATCAGCTGAATTACACGTTTAGAGGTTTTGACTAATTGAAGTCGTCACAGAGCCTGAAGCCAGTGTGACGATCCTTCACTCCTCAGTAAACCCGTGCACTGTCGCCCTCTGGCTCTCTCCACTCAAACACTCCTGGCTCTCAGTCAGAGATAATTACCACAGGCTGTAGGCTATAGTGCGTCCCATTTTGATCTGCAGTACAAAAGATCTGAAGCCACTGTTATGTGTTCCTTCTCTCCGTAGACACTTCCAGAGTATCTGAAGTGTGTTTAGAGCCACTTCAAGCATGTTTATTCTCAACTGCATGTCCCTTTCTGTTTCTGGTCGGCAGACAGGAAAGACAGGTTCTAATTTAGAAGAAAATTGCTTCATCCAAAAATACAATCTAAAGTGAAGTGCTTCTTTTTACCGTTTTGCATAAACTTTCTTTGTACTTATGAATACAGCACCTGCAGTACGAGTTAATTACAAACACACTTTGAAAAAGAAAGGGTTTTTTTATTGGCATTGATGGCTCAGTGAAGAACCTTCAAACATCTATAGAACTACTCCATTGTTCCGTATAATGGAAAAAGAGTAATCATAATCTTCAAAAAAGATGGTTCTTTTAAGAAATCACTCAAAGGTTCTCTTACGGAGCCCAAAATGTTTTCTATTGCACTCAAAGGATCCAAAATGGGGTTTTCAGAGCAATGCCATAGAAGAACCATGCTGGTTCTTAAAACGTGAAGAACATTTTAATCATCTAAAGGAGCCTTTCTCACTAGAAAGAACTTCCATGGATGTTAAAGGTTCTTTATGGAACCATTGAAGCTGGTAAAGAACCTTTATTTTTCAAGAGTGTTTGCTGTGAAAACTTGATTTTGTATATCTTTCAACGTAAAATATACTATTTAAAGTATCATTCATGTCTGTAGTAAAAACTGTCATTTATATATATATATATATAGTATTACTCTTAACAAATGTTGTTAATTATACTTGCATATTTTGTAATATTTTACCCTATTAAAACAATCACAATAATAGCAAGAGTTCAAAGAAAATAGTTTTATGCTCTGGTTCACTCATAATGCATTTCTTATCATAAAGATGCACATGCAGTAATGATCTGCCCCAGAATGCGACAGCCTTTCATATGTCTGAACCTCCGAATGACCCACTTAAAGTGGCACCGATGCCATTAATACTTTCTCAGGTCATGGCACCTTAGGATATTCAAAACACTCAAAGAGAAAGAAAGAGAGCGAGAAAAGAGAGAAATCTTGTGTGTCTCTCAGGAATGCCCTCTATATTAAATCTATAATAGAGTCGACCGCCATTGGCTATATCTAAAACATGCTCATTTTCCTCCGAACCTCAATATCCATGGGAAAACACTTTTCTCCCAAAGGAGAAATCCAGCTTTAAATAGGAAAAATAATCTAAAGTTTTAGTTTAAATCAATTCAAGGATTAGCATGGACAAAATGTTACAATTGATTAAAGCACAAAAACAAATTGACACATACAGCAAATTATGAATGATCTTTTCTTAAGATATTTAAACATTTTACTTTTCAGCTCATTACTGTAATACAGTATTATTTTTTGAGATACTATTTTGGTTTTAATACGTTTTTATTTTTATATTTTGTTTATGTATTAATATGTCTACATAATTTATTTTAAATTAATGTTTAGTTATAATTTAAATTAAAATACTATTTGAATACGTATTAATTCTAATGTAAAGTATAAATAATGCCTATTAAATCAATTCCTAAATAATGTTTTTTTTTTAAATCCAAAATTCTTATTTTTCGAATCTAGGCTATTACTTTTTGAGATTTAAATACATATTCTATTTCAAATTCCATATATTCTCAAGAAGAATAACACTGGGGTTAACATGTAAATAAACATTGTGTCACATCACAGCAACAACCTAATAATGACACAAAATAGGAAAAAAGTTGCTGTGAAGGCACAACAAATTAGTCATGTATTTGGGGTTCTGTGTTGTACACTGATTTCATTGGCCCGTTGATGAACCAATGAAATGAAAAAGAGCCTCCACGCTCCTGCTCTGCCTTTCCAGTCACGTCTCAGCGTGGCATCTGGAGCGTTGTGGCAGGGTCAATGTCAGCGAAGCGCTCGAAACTCAACGCAAGCAATCAGTTTACCAGAGAGATGCTAACTCTGCGATGAGAAGAGAGGGGGGCACATCAAACTATGCTTAATTAGCCACTAGCATGTTCTCTTTAATAATGAAGCATTAAAAAAACCAGGAGGACCACACACACACACACTCATGTTCAGTGAGTGGGGTTCACGCTCATTCAAGTCTCAGAGGGCCCCAAAACTCCACCAGCAGAAGGAGTCCCGGGAACTTACCGAACAATGGTGATGAATAGAGAGAGAGCATTTTGTTTGTGCAGTATTCTGAATCTGTGACGAGGGAGTTGTCAAACAACAACTATCACGCTTGTGGCTGTATGTCAGGCGCAGTACTCACTCAGGGGTGGACTGTCAGAGAAAGGCCCCGTCTCATTACACAGAAGCTGTGAGCTGGTTGGCTCCCTGCATCCACCGCTGGGGCCAGTGTGTGTTCCTGTGGGTGCCGGCATCTGCGTATTGACAGCTGGCCCTGAGCTCCAGGGAGTGTGTGACGTCTACGGTCCCTGGGGCTTGGTACTGTAAGGCTACATATGAAGACAAAACACAGACACAGACCTCCTCTGAGCTCTAGCCTTGAAATAGCATCATGCTACTGAGTTAGATTTAGAAAAAACTAAGTTCTCAAAGTTTACTACAATAAAATATAAACAGTAAAAAATATATAAATAACATTATAATATAGTTAAATAAAATATAAATAACAAATTTTTTTTTTAGTATTTTAATTTTAGTGCATCAAAGACATTACATTTATTATCTTAAGATATGACTATATTTTACTGTGATTTTAATTTTAAAATATGCCATTAGGTGATGTATTGTCAAATAAAATTATAATATAGTTACATAAAGAGCTATATTATTGCACAAATGCACATTCAAAATACTTTTTACAAAAGAATACAAAAAAATGAACTGAACATATGAAAATAATATATGAAATACAATATAAATAGCTTACATAAAGTAGTAGATTTAAATACAAATATGGCACTGGGCAAAATAAGATATTAAAGAAACAAGTAGGCACAAAAAAATGCAAAGATTTAAATAAAAATCAAAAAGATGATCTTACAAAGACCTCTAGTGGTGTTTTTGGTACTGCCTTAACTCATATATTAGCAACAATTACAATTTTATTGTCATTACATTGAAATGCTAATTAGCAAAATGCAAAGAATGAGTAAGCTGCAGTATAATATACAATGTGGGAATGCTAAGTTATGCTCCAACATTAATGATGTGCACTTTAACACTGATGTACAGTTTAACATGATAAACGCACTTTAGATAACAGCTAGGCTTACAACTATGGAAAATGAAGAGCATTCTGATCGACTATTACAAGCTGGGAAACGTCAGATAACTATGTCAATGCAATTAATGTTATAACACCTGCTGAACAGATCTAATATTTACACATTTGCCTGAGGAAGGAATGATGGACCCTTCCATAACATTAGCTGACTTTAAAACTAACAGATATCTCTAGCAATTTATTGATTAGCAAATCATGTTATGTTAATGTTAACTCCCTGTGTTCAGTGACCAGCTTCTTCTTTTTTTCGACACTAAAAAAGTACTAAAAATACTTCGTTGACCTTAGTCACACAAATAAATGTTATACACCGTTAGGTGTCTACTTTTTTTGAGTACACTCTCAGTAACAACAAAGTAAAATAAAAAGTGTGCACGTTTTTCTTGAGAAAATGAACTGAAACTCCACGAAAACATGACACACAGACAAGAGACACGTATCTATAGAAAGCTTGAAGTGTTAAATGCAAGTCATATGCGGCCACGCACACAAGCCATTTTCGTTATCAGTCATCGTCCGGTGTTATGAGCCAACTGGTTTCCAAGCTAACTGGTTCCCGTGCGCGTCCACGCGCTGTGTTTACCTAGTTTTTA
>JAUCMS010000073.1:420147-439963 GCA_032357445.1 Enteromius radiatus
TATTATGCGCATCTCATCAGTAAAGCCGGTTCTTTGATTAGCGGGAAAACTCCGTCACCTGTTTTCAAAAGGAACGGTAGCTTATGAACAGAGCCGTAGATCACTGACAATACGCGTTGAGTTTCGCGGGTGATTCAATGGCGCAGCTTCTCAGTGATATATATCGGCCATCCCTACTTTTATCGTCGCAAAACTTGATGAGCCACTGATGTCACATGGACCGTTTTACCAGTGTTTTTCCTACGTTTCTGGATCTGGGAAAATTTCAGTTGTACAGCTGTCTATGGAGGGACAGATGGCTCTCTGATATAATCAAAATTATCTTAATTTGTGTTCTAAAGGTCTTACAAGTTTGATACGACATGAGGGTGAGTAATTAATGACAGAATTTAAATTTTTGGGTGAACTAACCCTTTAAGTATTAAGTACGGTAGCAGATCTGTTCCATCAAGACCAAACACATTAACATTGTCATGTACGTTACCGTCTCAATCCCTCAAAGAGTTGTCATGACAGAAATTATTTCTTAAAAATGTATCATATAAAAGACATAGATTTGAACATAACTCTTGATTTATAATAATGCTTTTAAAATGCTAGTTTTAAACAATACATATAGTAATAAGAATAAATGTGGTAATCACAAACAGTTTGGTAGAAGGAATCTCAATGGCACTATCGTTCCAATCGAAACTACTTATTTTGTACAGAATTATCGTCCGCTGAAGTAATTTGTAAACAGTTTGCTTTGCACGCCTTGACTCTCAAACCGAACTGCATTTCTCAGTCTCTGCCAAAAAAAGCCCTCTGCTGCTGGGTTCGTGGGCCACTCCAGCACACTTTGCCCACACAGGCAGCGCCGCAAGTTTAGGATTCTTGACTGCCGAAGAACCGGTTCCAACAAGACCAACACCATCACATCCAAGCCCTCTTCCAGCAGCCTTTGTTGCGCTAGGAAAGCTGCCATCTTGAAAAGCGCACTGTGAACAAATCCCTCAGTCAGCACAAATATCGTCTTCCTACTCTGGTTTACGCTTTGGTTTAGGTTATCCATTATCGGTATACCAGGAGTCCAATCTCTTTCTGCCAGACAGAGTGGACGAACTCGTCCTCCCCTATCTTCCAATTCAAAACGCAAGTGGTTCAATACCCATTCTGCAACCATCGGATCCTTGGTGTCGTACATGACAAAGGCATCATAAGTGCAGTCATTCATCTTCAAGTAATAACTCTTTATTTTCGCTCTACAGAAATTATAAATGTATGATATGTCCCAGTAGAACACATGTATCACGATAGCTGTAGACATCATGAGAGTGATGATGGATGACGTGAATATGTATAGGATTTGAGCAATACTGTTGTTGATGCAGGCATTTTTTAGGTCCAGACTGACCATTGGATGCCCCCTTTTGGATTCTGGAAGGTCGCACAAGACGTCTGTTGCTAGACGGGGAAGAACAATCTCACTTTTCTCCAACCAGAGAATGAAGTCCAGAAAGTCACAGGTGCAGTGGATAGGGTTTCTCTGCAGGTTCAGTATGCGTAGGTTGTGATCGCTACCTGTCTGGAAGGATGCATCACTGATGTGCTGCAAGCGGTTGAAAGCAAGATTGAGGATCAGCAGGCTTTTGGCATCTTTGAGAAAACTATGATGCAACTTAAAGATCAGATTATGGCTCAAGTCCAAGACCTTCAACGAGCTTGTATACTTTGATAGTTGTTTAGTGACCTTACTTAGTTTGTTCTTACTTAGATCCAGAGTCTCCAACTGTGGTAAATATTTGAGCTGTTTCCACTCAAAATCGGCAAGAGTGTTCTTGCTCATGCTAAGATATGCTAGCGTCCTTGGAAAATATCGGAATATATCGTCTGGTATTTCACTAAGCTTGTTCAATGATATATCAAGGTGCGTTAGGTTCGAGAGAGACTTGAAAATACATTTGTATCCACGGTCCTTCTTCCACATTATATCCAGTCGATTGGCTTGAAACTGCAGTTCCTTCAGTGAGTCGCTCTTCAAAGTCTTGTTGGTTAGTGAATTTATCTCATTCCAGCTGAGGTTGAGAACTTTAAGGAACTGAAGTTTTTCCAGGAACGCCAGACTGTTCCTGACACCTGCCACCTCAAAGTAATGTTTGTTGTGACTTAAATCCAAAACTTGTAATTTTTCCAGTTCATTCAAGGCAGACTCTGAAAACATGTAGACTCTGTTGTGAGACAAGTCAAGGTACTTTAGCCTGGGAAAGTAAGTAAACTCCGTACCATTGAAATATGAAGCAATGAAGTTGAAGGAAAGATTGAGGCAAGTGATGTTATCTGCCCCTGTGAAAAAATTTGGATTGATATGGTAAATGTTATTCTTGCTGAGGTCCAAAACTGGTCCCGTTTCCAGGCATTCAGCTTTGGTAAATGGAGGATAATGGCGGAACTGTTCATTTGTGTGAATGTAGGGGCCTTCACGGTGGCCCCCTTCATCGTCATCAGAAAGGACGTCACTTCTGCACTCCTGTTTTTGAAAAGGATTTGTGAATGTTATCCTGTTGTCAATCAATGAAATCAAAGACAGGTTGTGAAAGTTCCTGAACACCGATAGATTGAGATGTTGGAGAAAGTTGACTCCCAAGTTCAGAACGGATAGGTTTCTCAAACCAAAGAGAGGTCGGAGATCTTCCTCACAAAGGTTGTGGAAAATATACCCTTCTAGGTGAAGTGTTTGTAGTGACTCCAAACGAGCAAAGCTTTTCGAGAGTTTTAGTCTTCGATAAAATATTTGAGACGGATTATTGTATGAGAAATCTATAACTTCCACTTTTGGTAGAACACTTAAAAATTGGCCATTTTCAAATTCACTTATCAACGAGTTGAAGGAAAGATACAAATACTTTAACTTAGTAAGGTTCCTGAACCATGATGGGTTGATCGCTTGTAAAGAATTCCCAGACAGTCGTAAGTCTTGTAGATTGGATAGTTCCCTAAAAGCATCCGGATGAATCTGTAGAGCATTATTCTTCGTCTGACAGGTAGTGCACGGGAATGGAGTGGTGAAACAAAAAGGGCAGTTTCCAGATAAATCAAGAACTCTTAGGTTTGTTAGGCTGTTCAGGTCAGAGACGTGAACATAGCCTATCTTATTTAGGAGAAGTGAAAGTTTGAGGAGGGATCTGGGTAAAAGCAGTGGTATTTTTTTCAGTCCATTTTTAGACAGTTCTAGCTCAGTTAGATTTAAATGTTGAAATGTTTCATTGTGAATTGTCAGTTCTGCACTGACATTATTATAGCAGTTCTTATTTAACGATAAAACTTTGAGTTTCTTTGTTACTGCTAAATCTGATGGTCCGATTGTCTTTATATGGTTGGAGCTGAGGCTTAGCCTTTGCAGTCCAGGAGGGAGATCTCTCGGAAATACTGTAATCTTATTACCATCAAGAAGCAAAGTCTCAAGACTATCCAATCTTGAAAAAATCCCATGATCTTTCTCAACACATTTTTCAATCTTATTCTTTTTGAGGTTTATCCGTGTGACATTAGTCAGATTCCAGAAGGCATCCTTCGGTATGTATTTTATTTTATTGTACGCAAAGTCTAGCTCAGTTGTATTCCAGATCAGGTTTTTTGGAATTCTAGTCAAAGATCTTCCAGAACAATCCAAGACAACAGAGCTGTTAGACAGTGTCACATCACACGGAAGCTTTCTCCAAGCCCAGAGGAGGCCTTGAGATGAGTGGACAGTACATATCAAAATCAACACAAGTATCATTTTCTTAAGAGTTTGGTGGCTCCTGGGAATGAGAGAATGCATTATTGGTTACATTCTGAAGCTGTACAAATGCCAACATGAACAGGCTAGCACTTATCCTAAAAACCATGACCAGAAAAAAATCCTAAAACATTTTTAATGGTTTTGAAAAAAGTATCTACATGCTCACAAAGGCTGCATTTATTTGATGAAAAAACTGTAAAAAAATATTTGAAAGTATTTTTATAGTTTACAATAACTATTTATGTGATAGCAAAGCTGAATTTTCACACATGAAATCATTCTAATATGATAATCTGATTTATTGCTCAAAGAAACATTTGTAGCTATTAATGTCTTTACTGTCACTTTTGGTAAATTGAACGCACCTTTATGGTTGTGTAGTTGTAGATGGATAAGAAAGTGTGCTTACCAGAGCAGTCTGTAAAAGAGAAGAGCATGGTTAATGAATATCTGTCAGCTTATTTTTGACAGTAGTTTCCTCTTTTGGGTTTTAGAATGCTTCATCATTTCCCTTTCAAACTACCAAAATAAATCCAACAAAACCAACTGAATCTGTGTGCCTTAAAGGGATAGTTCACTCAAAAATGAAAATTCTATCATCATTTACTGAGCTTCATCATCATTTACATTATTATTGTTTCGGATCCCATTGCACTTTTATTGCATGAGATAATAATGTGATTTGTGTTCCATAGATAAAGGGAAGTCATACAGGTTTGGAACAACACAAGCATTGTATATGCATGGGGATTTTTAGAAAGACATGTTTTGTAGTTAGATAGTGTAACTTCAGCGATGTATGCTACAAGAACTTAATTTCAAAAGAAACATAGACAGTCATATTGTGCGACTGAACCCAACCAAAATATCAAAAACCACTTAACTCAATAATAGTCCTTTCTCAACCTTCTTGATCCAATAGGACTATCTTCGAAACAATGACATGACCATTGCCGGCAGATCCAAACAATAACCTGATCTGCAAACACTCAGCGGTCTCTTCAGCAATGGCTAAAATCCCCCCTAATCAGCTCTACAGACACCAGGAGTATGCAAGGCCAGACTGGCACTCATCGCATGCGGAGCCGCGAGTGCATTAGTATGCCGTGGAGAAACACGGCGACTGTGAGTGGACACTCCAGCAATTAGATGCATAGCACTTTGTGTGAACCCGCAGAGGTGCCAGTGCTCATATTCTGCTCAGCACCTGGGGGCAGCTTTCATGCATTGCTTTCCAACCGCTGCTACGTGTTCCACATACAGATCGGACTATTATTAATTTTAAATGTGTTGTATCCATGCCAGAGTCTTTGGTATTTCTGATCAGCAGGTATGAGGTATGGAGATGAACAAGGCACGGTTCATTATGTAGGCGTGTGTAATTTGTTGTTTTACTTCTTTGAGCATTGTGTTAGTGCTGGTGTTTGGTTGTCGTTGTTATGTGCGGTGGAGATCTTGAAATCAAAGTGGGGACTTAGAAATGTTTTCTGATTGCGCAAGAGCGTGTAAGAGACGCGATCAAAACTCATGAGATGTGCTTCTGGTTTTACTTCCTTCAACGTATGAGCAAAGCCTTACATTTTATAACGTGATACACAATAAGTACAATCTTGACAATGATTTCCAGGCTGCATCCTGCACTTTTCACCTTTTCCACCCTTTATGATCCGGTGGGGTATCTGAGCCTGAGGGGGTGTTGAATTCTGCCCGGGGCGTAATGTTTGAGCTGTGAGCATGAGCTTCAAGCTCTTGAGGAATAGTGGACTGCAGTTCAGTTAGTATTGGTGATTTGCACAGGAAAAGAGACGCTTTTGCTTGCACAGAGCTTTGTTTTTGGACTGTGTGTGGGTTTCCAGATAGCACATGATGATGAATACATGTGATTGATGACTGCTGTTGACTTGAAAACATTGTTTACTATCTGGGTTTGAAATCAAGCAATTGCAACTTCTCCGACTTCTCCGGAAATCAAAGCATTGACTGTAGATTGACTGTGTTCTTTTGTTTAGTGTACTCATTGTACAGCTGTAGTACGTCTTTACTCAACCGTCGTGTTCTGGATCTTAAACTATCAATGGGAGCACTGTGGAGAGTCACATCTGTCTTTATTGAAGTGAGAAGGGAAACCTAAGAGCCGTTTTAAATTCTCATTAATCTCTTTTAAAAGCCCAGGCCATGGGAGAGACTGCTCTTTTGCTACTTTAAAAAGATGCCCTTCATAGCTCAATTAGTCTGTCCTGATTCCCAAAGAAGCATTTATTTAATAAGGCAGAGATTAAAGAAACTAATTATAAACCTTTCATTTGTAGCTGGGCGATGGACCTTCCAGTTGCCTGTATGAATGTGTTAATGTAGATACAAAACTCCACCTGATGATTCATTCATTATCTGTTACCGTCCCTCCCCCATCCTGAGAAATGCATCACTTCACACGTACTGGAGCTTTAATCTGGATTAGTTAATTGGATGCTCTTGGACAAATGATTAACAATCTACATTTTACACAAGGAGGAAATACTGGATTGTGCAATGCCATATGTACTTAAAACCCCATGGCACCATGTTTAATTGCGTGTATTAATTTGTTTTTAATTAATGAATTTATATCTTCCTGTTGGGGTGTGGTTAAAGTCATCATGAAATCAAAACTGTACCCTTTTTCTCATGTCTTGTTGTAAATGATTCATTGGTGCACATTGTGCCAAATCAAAAATATTCATAAAGAAACCCAAACAATTCCTGATGGATAAAATTCAAGCCCTGCCATGGATTGCAAATGTGATTTCATGTTTCATTTTTGAAGAATACAAAAAATACCAGCAAAATTCAGGAAAAAAAACGTCTATTATTTTATAGTTTGGGAAAATAAAATAACCAATAGATCACAAAGAGAGGTTTTCAATGGTTTGTTTCAGCCCTGTATAAACATGCCCTTTTTTTCTTTGAATGTGCACAAATGTTTGATAATTTGATAATTCCTCCAACTTGAGTATATCTGCTTAACAGTTACATGCTCATAGACCATTAACAAACAACACAGACATCGCAATTAAACACCATTTCATCATTCATCATAGCATATGACATCCGTCATGGGTAAACATGTATATTTACAGCCACTTTTTTTGGACACATATACATTCTTTCCATTTAGATGCACAGCATGCAGTTTCTTCATACGTGCTTGTGGATAAAAATAATTATACAAGAAAAATGATTTGAAAAGTGACCTCAAATGTGCAAAGTTCACTGTGTTCTTTCCAGAAGACTGTTGTGGTCAGACCAGTTTCATTTATTACATTCAATTAGGCAAACGTTTATGAAAGCTAAACATTTTCAGGCTGATATTTTTGCACCAGAAACCATGTCATAGTCTCAGCTGATTGCTGGAGCTGTGACCAAGTGTTAGGCACATGTTTTTTTGAGCTATGGTGCTCACATGGACGACACAAGTTTGAATCCAGTTTGCAGCATCTTTGAATAAAAACTGATTGTGAATCAGTGACACACAATTGAAAAATGGAAATAGAAATAATTAAAAGCACATTTTATGAACAGTTGGGTTTTGTGCTGTTATAGTTGTGCAAGTTTGCATAAATAATGCTAAAAAATTATTTTTTTTTAAAAACCTTTTTAAAGTCTTTGCAGCATTCACAGTGTTTTGTATGTGAACATGCTTTAGAGGGCTGTTGTAACGTAATCTCGAGATCTATCCGGGATTGTTTTTCCTTTTCTTGCTGGGACTCTGAGAAGACTCCGGTTTGAGATCTTTGTATTGAACCTGATGAGCAGATTTTGCACAAACGTGTTGTGAATTATGCAAAAGGATAAAAAAATATGTTGCTTATCATTGATAACTTACCAACTGGACATCTGATGGAACTCTAGACAGGAAGTCCAGCAGCTCGTTGTTCTCAATGCTGTAGGGGTCCCGAAGTTTTTTGGTGAATTTATTGATACCTGTGTGGGACATGCATGTTCATATCCTACTAATACCCAAACTATTATAGCCTTTAAATTATTAGAATGCAAGAAGCATTCTTATGTATAGAATTTGCAAACAAGTAAAGAATAATAGTAAATCATTAGGACATTGTTTAATACAAAAAGCATTTCTCACCCCAGACCAGCACAATGTATCGTAGTGGGATATAGTATATTAGCATGGCACCGGCACATAGCACCGTTATGGCTAACCAGCTCAGAAAAGGCACAGACCAGTTAAACGTGCTGAAAGAGGGGAACAGCATGAGGATGTGTATATATATATATATTTATGTATGTGTATATATAACCATGCACACAGAGTTAATGCTACTAAAAATAGCTCTGAAGATACAGTAACATCCAAACTTCTTACTTCTTCACTCGTTCTCCAAAGCAGGCCACTTCATCCAGAGCGTTTTGAACCGTTACGATCACATCTTGAACCGCATAGAATTTGTCCAAGAAGCCCTTCTTCTCCGAGTCCTGTTGTTTGAACACCCAAGCGTGCAGGGCAGGTTACTCAACAGAATTCATTTTGTCATACGCACACAGATTTTGAACAGTCTGTAGAAAATGTTGTAGTAAGGTAACACGAGTTGTTTAGTTGCGTTATGAGAAATGAAAGACGTGGGGGTGGGGAAGCTTTTGTTTGCTGACTGGTGTCTCTTCTCTTTAGACTAAAAGGTTAGTTGGTGTAGCTAAACACAAAAGCAGCGAGTCTCCAATCCCAACCGCAGCTTCATTAATATGGAAAAGAGGGCCTCCGAACGACACGATTGCTTGGAACCAAGCGGAATAAAGTTCAACATTAGATTTGAATTCATCTCAATCATACGTCAAAAATTGCCTTTTAAAATATCGAGAGCTTTCCATTTTCTGGTGCCTGTTTTTCTAAATGTTCTTAGCGCTTTTGAATATGTTTGAAGAGTTCAAATTCAAAATAGTTTTCTAACTGATCATAAATAATGAAATCTTGTTTACATGGTGCCTAAATAAATTTTCAAAAACAAGTAGCAAAGTAGTTGGGCTCATTCCATTTTCTAGCGAATGTCTATATAATAAAAAAATGTCCAGCCCTTTAATAACAATAGCAAGTTACTATAAATTATTATGATAAATATATCTAAAATACAGTTAATTAAATAAAAAACATGAGAGGCACTTAAGGGATTTTATAAATATATTTTATGAATATATACTCAATATGCAATAAATAATTACACTATATATATTTATACACTTTTTTTTTTTCAGCAAGGATGCATTGAATTTATCGAAGAATCCTGAAAAAAAAACCTGTATCACAATTTCCACAACAATATGGTGTAGCACAACCGTATTCAACATTCATAATAATTAGAAATGTATCTTATGGAGCAAATCATCATATTAGAATGATTTCTGAAGGATCATGTGACACTGAGGACTAAAGTAATGATGCTGAAAATTCATCTTTGCACTATAGGAATGTTAAAAACATTCAAAATATATTAAAAAATAATACATATATTAAATTGTAATAATTGTTCACCATATATAATTTTTTTTTACAGTATTTTGATCAAATAGAAGCAGCCTTGGTGAGCAAATAATACTTATTTCAAAAACATACAAAAAAAAATACACGTTTTAATTACGCTATTTTATGGATTACGTTTGATCTAATAGATCATAATTTTTAATAAAATACTGGTGATTCGAACCATGCCAGGTTTGATCATGCCTGACAGCATTTATTCTGCACCCAGGCCTCACCTGGGTCAGTGGGATGGGCTGCAAGTTGTGTTATTCTTTCCCCGACAACTTACAGAGTTGGGGTTCGACAAATCAATTGTCCCCATAAATTAGCGGGAACAATTTTTGAAAGCTTGGAGAGCGATACCAACCCTCAGCGTATTTTCATGACCTGCCGGCAGTAAGCTAAGTGCAAACATATGTCCAGGCTTAGCCTGGGCCTATGAGGGGTCCTTATGAATGGAAAACAGGTGTCTGGGTCATTTGTGCCAAAATACCCAAGTTAGCTCCCAGGGTCAAAGGTCAGGCTGCTAATGGCTGCCTTGTGGCGCACAAAGGGTTATGGGAACGTGAAGAATGGCTGGAGTTTAACATCTGGGATATGTTGAATATATTTGGCAATGCAGGCCTCAGGTGCAATTAAACTAAAGCACTGACACATATATTAAACCGTGTGTCCGTACACCAACCTCTCAGCTGTAACACTCAAGACCGCAAACGATAGTGTTATTCTACACAGAAAGATGGATTTCCTTCAGCTATGCATGTCACCGAGTGGAGAGAAAGAGTTGATAAGGAAATATCGACGCTACCTTTCTATATAGAAGTGTATGGTTACCTTGTCATCTTTGTCATAGTCTTCATCCTCATCCTCAATAAGGTCCTCCATCGCTTGCTACGAAAAATCACAATCTTTTTTAATATCTCAATGGTTTATGCTTGAACTAAAGCAGCAATGAGATCAAATAGAAACGTCCTGCTTCTCTATTTCAGGAAAGAAATATACTCAGAGTTTCAGAAGAGATCTTTCAACTCCTCTCACCCAGAAACCAACAAAAGCCAATATGAGATAATCATGTTAATGTAAACAATTAACATAAAACTAAATTAAACAAAATCTGAGCTAAGCTATTTGCATGAATTTTGTAGTAGAAAGTTTTTGACAAATGCATTTTAATGACCTTTCCAAGTCACTCCTGATTACTTGATAATAGTAATAATAATAATAATAATAAATTGTGCATTCAGAATGTTTTTGTATACATAATACTTGCATTTGTGCTGTGTATATTTATTATGTATATATAAATACACATACGTGCATGTATATATTTCAGAAAATAGGTTATTTTTATATATTACATAAAAAATGTATATTTATAATATTAAATTATATGAATATATATATAGACATGTAAATACATTATTTTCAAAATGCATACTCTGTATGTGTGTGTATTTATCTATACATAATAAATATACACAGCGCAAATGCAAGTATTTTATTATTTTTTATTATCTTAGTATTTTATGCAATCAAAAACCTTTATTTTATGTGAATAATTGTTTGACAGCACTTATTATAAAACTATGACTACTTGATGGTAAAATATCAATAATGATAATTGCATTTAAAATATTTGATCATGAT
Organism: Enteromius radiatus; assembly: GCA_032357445.1. NCBI lineage: Eukaryota > Metazoa > Chordata > Actinopteri > Cypriniformes > Cyprinidae > Enteromius > Enteromius radiatus. The sequence continues at coordinate 431,064 of JAUCMS010000073.1, forward strand.
TTTATAACCATGTTAGGGTCTCATTTGTATTTTTCTCATCAGCTTTAAAAGAAACATCTGAGATGAAGTTGATATCTAAATAAAACATAACCGAGAATTCCATTAAGTCTTTCGAGCGTTGAAAGATCAACCTCTGAGCAATAACATTTTCCTCTGGGGAGTTTAGAATGTCATTTAAACACTCACGTTACATCACATACAGACTGATGACAATCTAATGGCAACTGTTCCACCATTTATTAGCCATTAGGCCACATATGAAAACATACGCATACGGCTCACACTGGTGAGAGACTGTATATTTGTGTCAATCTGAATGTGAAACGATACTCTCTCTGTGTCTGTCACGTATCCGTCAACTGAAATCAAGCTTAGAAAGTATTGCAATTCATGCCGGACAATATGATAATTCCATATTTTAGTTTGCAAAGTAGTGGAAAATTATTATTTTATTGTTTTGAGATTTATCTGATGCACATCGCCACTAAGTCTTTGACTGGATACTCCTGAATAAAAATGTAATTAAAATTTTGATGGCTTAATTGGGAAGCGAACACCCTCTCCAGAAACGCCGCGCATTGAAAGTCATCAGCACTCATTCCACGCCATTTTAACAATTAAAATGGAATCAATTTTCAGGGAGTTTTGCGTACGCACTCAGTGTGATTGGCAACATTTCACGATGGCGTGAAATTAGTTTGACACAATTTAATTGGAAAACGCGATAAGTAAATACACCAGGTAAGTGGAATGGCACATTTAAGAGCTCATATGTCTGCGCTACTTTTAATTACCTGAAGTAATAGGAGTAGAAAACATTCAATTCCAGCTGTGCGCGCGCCTTTAAAAAATAAACAAGCACAATATAACCTAACTGTTTATTAACCAGGATTTGTTGATGGTTAGTTCAAATAATCAAAGATGGCTTCGGGAGGGTGAGACACTGCAATTTCCTGTGACGGCCTACAACAACCATGTGCTTAAAATGAGCTGGACATAAACGTCCCAAATTTAGCCCTCATTCGACTGGAGAGTCAACATCCATAAACACACTCACCACGCTCCCCTCGCGCGGCTCCTTCCCCGAGGCCAGCAGGAAGTAATTCCAGGTCAGCAGCAGCAGCAGGGACAACGGAACCATGTAGATCTCGAAATTCCAAACCGCCAACACAAATATCTGACCAGTCACAACAAAAACATCTGATCGATGCTATGTTCATGATAACAATTCCTTTATAACAATACGTTAGTACAATAACTATATCTGCTAATGTGTATAAATAGTGAAGATTTAGTAAACACTAACATCTCATTAAAATATTCTAATCTAGTTCTATGGTAGTAATAGAGGTCATTGTAATTATGTGTAGGTTTATGATTTACAAGTATATGACAACTTGTGATATAATGAACAAATTTTGGCATAACTCTATCTATCTATAGGTTAGCATGCCAAAGTTTGGCTCTGTAGAATTGATTTATTGTAAATAAATGAATACTTTTATTCAGTAGGGATACATGAAATTGATCAAAAGGGATAGTAAATACTAGAGGTCGACCGATGTATCAGTTGATTCCCGGAACTATCGGTTATCTGCAAAGATCGGTTAAATTAAAGTGGCAAAAATACACAACGTCCAAGCCAAGTGTTTAAAGTCATGATCGTTAACATGAATTTGACCTGAGCTTGAGTGCTGTTTGTCAGAGCCTGTCATTGCCTCTGCAGTGGTGGCAGAAAAATGAAACGGGATTCCTTTACACAGAATTATTAATTTTTAGTTTTTCAATCATTTAAAGATGTTTAAAAAACTATCGGTTAATTAATCGGTTATAGTGAGGTCCAGACTAGCTATAGCGTATCGGTAAAATTCAATATCGGTTGACCTCTAGTAAATACCATTAATGTTACAAAAGAGTTGTTTCAAAAAATCTATTAAAAAGAGAAAATATTAATTTTCTAGTCAAAGGAATAAATTACTTTTTGGCATCTTAGGAAAGAAATTACTTTTTAAAATAAATGAATATATACATCTATAAAAAAAGCAATTTTAATATCTTATAGTTATTTTTTTATACACTTTTTATGATTTTTTTTTTAGCAAATATAGCCTTAGTGAGCTTAATAAGAGACTTGTTACAAAAACATTAAGCTTTTAAATGTTAGTATATCTATATGAATGTATGTGTGTGTGTATATATATATATATACACACACACACACACACACACTTACATTACATTAGTTTATATTAGTACGCACATTTTATATTTGTGCATGTGTGTATATATATATATATATATATGAATGTGGTTCATCTTATCATATATTACAGCTGGAAAAGATTTATAGGTTTTGTTACTGTACTGTAAATGACTTTTACTTCAGGTTTCCAGTCATAGCCGTAAACCAGATCTGAACCTCACTGCTTAAAGAGGGAGGTCAAATCTCGGTCAGTTAATTTTCATGAACAGGTACAGATGAAAACAGCAGAGAGAATCTATTGTGAGGGAGTCTACAGCGCCTCCTTCAGGTACAGGATGGAGTGTGTGAAAGCGCGAGGGAACCGAGTGTGAAGGGCTCTCGAGGTGTTCAGAGCAGGGCAGGAGGGGGCGAGGGGTGAGGTCGGCCACGAGGTCACAGAGGGATGGCGTCTAAGAGATCACATCTACTCGTTTTAGCTCAAGGGTGCTTCAGCGCTAAACTACGAGCGCACTTCACACATCACAGCCCTTCAGCACACAAGAGTCACCAAACACTCTCAATCTATAATATATACAGTGTACATGTATTATCTAGAGTACACCTATCTATCTTTAATAAGTGAATTTGAGTTGTGTGTGTTTTATCAATGCAGTGTTTGTTTCTGTGTGTATATACGAGAGAGTTTTGCCACCTACCAAGAAAGCACATAAAGTCCTGCGTGGGGACTCCCATTGAAAACAGCTGTTGATGTAGGAGCCCACGTTAATGAGGAAGTGGACGCAGCGCTTCACTCGGTTAAAATTCTGCTGCAGCATCTGATGTGAGAGAATAAGAGACAGAAATTCAAACAAACAAGAGGTGTTAGCCATAAACCACAACACTAGCCTCCTCCAAAATAATGATCATCTTTAGAGAATACACCTGAATACCTAGTATCTAAAAAAAAAATTATTATACTCATAAGTACTCATAATATACTCATACTCTTAAGTTTATATAATATAATTTATGACATATATTCAAACCAAAAGAAGATTTGTAATATAACACAGCAGTAACCGTAACTGAAACACGACCATTTAATACATTTTCTGAAAAAAAGAAAAAAATTTTTTTGCATTTATCATATAATCAAATTTATTTGATCAGTAAATTTACTTTAATTATTTCTATGTATTCTCACAATTTTATATATATACATACATACAATTGTGAGAATACATTTATTTATATATAAATATTACACGACATAATCAAAACTAATAATGCACTACCATTCAAAAGTTTGGGAACAGAAGAAAAAAACAACAACAACAAAAATGTATGTTCACAAAGGTTCCATTTATTAATTTGACCCAGTGAGAATTCAGAAAAACTGTAATATAGTGAAATGTTGTTACAATTCAAAATATTTTTTATATTTACATATATTTTAAAATGTATCTGATTTTCAGAATCATTGCTCCAGTCATATTATCCTTCAGAAATCATTCTAATATGCTGATTTACTGCTAAATAAACAATAATAATTATTTTATAATAATCAGTTTTGCTGCTTAACACTTTCTGTGGGTTTTTTCTTCTCCGGATGATGAATAGAAATCTTTTATAAAAATTAATCTGTCACTTCTGATGAATTTAACATACTTTTTTGACCCTTATTAATGAAATACTGAATTTTTACTGTCACGTTTACTCAATTTAATCTAGTATTAATTTTTTTTAAATCTTACTGACAGCAAACCTATAAATAGAGTACATCAAAAACATTCCAAAATTAGATTTAGCTTTTATGGGGTTTTTTTCGAAAACCATCTTCCATCAGAGGCCGAACTACAGAAAACTGAACAACTTTTTTCTAAAACGTATGATTAACACAAACCACCCAAAAAGGTGCACAAAACTCATGGCATATCAAAAAAAACGAGGCGAATGTAATCATCTCCATAAGTGACGGTGTGAATGACAGCTGGGGTTAGATATACGGGCCGAATCCATGCTTGAACTCTTCACTGAGATGGGCATAAAGGACTGAAGAATCGGTCTGTTCTGCTCAATGCGCAGCTTTGTGACAGCGTCTGATTCAGCCCAGCCCCTCCAATTCAGCGCTTTTGTCACGCAGGCACATTGAGAGAGAGGACAATGAGCAGGCACAGCCGTAGAGCCGCAGCCGGGCCCTCTGGGGTGGCCCCTCTCCTCTCATGAGGGCCGGCTTGACATTTCTATTCAACACCTAGAGCGGCAGGGCAAGGGGGAAAACGCTGCGATTCAGCGCTTGCGCCCCCTGTCCCAAACACGTCGGCCTATTGTGTGGCGGGCATGGGACCGCCGGCCCTCGTTGGGGTGGTTTTGATTTGATTGCAGCCGTTGGATTAAAGGCACAGTTCGGCTAAAATGAATATTGTGTTATTTACTCACCTCTAATGTGGTTTCACACCTGCGTGCTGTTATGTTATGTATGGAACACACATGTAGACAGTCTCAAAAAAACACATAAAAGGCCAAGTGGTCCATAGGACTTTTGCAATATTATTTAAAGTCTGAAGCAGGGTTATTATAGTTTACTAAAATAGTGCTGTCAAAATGTTTTTTATTTTATTTAATTTTAGCTACAGTAGGTGCCAAAAATACATTTATAAATGTAACTACAAAAAAATAAAAATAAATAAAATAATAATAATAATATGTGCATTTATTAAAAAATAACAAAAATAAAATATTAAATAAAAAAAAATTATAACTGAACATAATTAACTAAAATAAAATAAAATATTAAAAATCTTAAACTTATTTAATTTCAGATAGTTGATGAGGAAACATTATCATTCCGTTAAAATTGATAAAACTAAAAATGAAGAAAAAACAAACCATTAATAAATAAACTATATGTACATATTTAAAAAACAGTCATAATAATATATAAAAAAGATAAAAACACATTAAACTATTAATGCTTTTGTTTTTGCCAGTGTAAAAAAGAAGCAAACACAAAACAAGTCAGTTGAACTATTTATAGGGGTGTTTTTCTGCCACTTTGAAGTGTCATTTTTATGGAAACAGCTGTGTAATGATTTTCCACGTAATGTGTGTATCACAGAGTAAAACGCAGCATGCGTTTGTGGAGCGACATAAAGGGGAGTAAATAATGACAGAGGTGTCCTTTAAAAGAATAGTTACACTGTTGTTATTTTACCTGTTTAGAGACTTTGGCCTCCTCTTCGATGTACTTCTGCTCTGCTGGAACGAACGTCCGCAAACTGGCTTTCACCTTGAAGCGAAACGAAGCACTATGATTTGTTTTAATTAGCGCCGGAGTTCTCTATGCATCAATAATTATTGCATTTTCCACAGCGTGGAGACAAAAGACCCAACATCCAGCGCTCTGGGCACAGCGCACACTTACGGGGTTGAAGATGACGTCTGCTTCAAGAAAGATGACCCCCTTTGTTGGCCCTGTCAGCTCCTTGTTTTTTAAGACGTAGGCCTTCTGTTCGCTGTTGCGGATCTGTGTGAAGAAGACGTGACAGCCTGCTGTCTGGCAAAGCCCCAGCGGACCCCCCTCCTCGGCTGACCCCTGATCTCCCAGCGGCAGCATCAAACAGCCAGCCGCACATTCCCTCCCCATCCCTCCCTCCTTCCAGCACTTCCAACTCTGACAAGTACCTGCTCATTACCAGCATCCCTCTGTCACCGAGACATTACCCAGGCACCGGGAGGCCCAGCTGTGTGCGCTTTTAAAGACGTGCCGCCATCAATCTCACTCGGCGACTCGATTCGTTTTAAAAACACGTGGATCTAAGAATTTGGGGGAAACTGAATGAGACGAGCTTACGTTTAATAACGGGATGGCCACTTTCCCCAGGAAGTCAGCGCTGCGGTCTCTGTCCTCGTCGTACACCGTAATCTCCAGCACCGAGTGAATGTCTTTCACGTTACTGCGGGGCGAACGAGAGAGAGATACACACATCATTTCCTTTCATTTTGTCTGTAATCTTACATGAATAAATACTGTATAAATCAACATCAAGCTACGCATCTGAAAGCCATATTGGGCAGTATTTCTGTGGGAAATTATGTAGGGCAGCACTTCAGGATTTGATTGTGTTGTGTAGTTTTTTTTTGAGATCAAGAAATTATGCTGAATAATTAGTATTTATATTGACTATATGGCTTGGTATTCTGCATTTACAAATACTGTACGAAGTCAACATGAGCAGAAATGAAGTTTGGAATTATTACTCCCTCAAGGAAAAACTGCAACGTTTTATGTCTCAACTTTTTTTTAATAATTGCAGGTTTATGTCGCATAATTGTGACACTTCATCTCAGAATTCTGAGCTTGCATCTTGCAATTTTAAGCTTTCTTGGAATTCTTTGTTTACGGAATAAGAGAATAAAAATGTAACTTTGATTTTCGAGTTTAAATCTCACAATTTTTACAGTTTACATCTAGCTATTCTTGTTTCTTCTATGGAAAAAAAGACAATTGAGATAAAAAAAAAGATAACTGTGACTTTATATCTGACAATTCTGACATTTCTTCTCAAAACTGCAAGTTAACATCTTTTTTGACAACACAATTTTGAGCTTTTATTTTCAGAACTAAGACAAAAAAGTCCAAACTGTGAGATATGAACTTATATATGTTACATATTTCTGAAAGAAATTCAGACTACCTTGAATCATGTGGCTCTTTTGTGTAAAAAGGCATGCTATAACTATTCTTACTATTCTTAACTTTCAACTAGCTTTTTTTTTTTTTTAATGGCAAAAACAAACACAGGCTTGCACTGAATAATCAATCATATTTCTGTACACAGAATCATTTTTTTTCACAACATTGATTTCTCAGTAAGGTTCATAGTATCAGTATTTTTATTTATGTACATCTGTTTTTATATAATGTCCTAAAAGTCAATCAAGCTATTTAAGAGATAATGTGATGTAATATACTGGATTAATTAAAATACCAAAACAAAGTCATATATAGGGGCCAAAACACCATAAAGACTCACTAGGCCAGTTGAAAACCACCCAGGAGCTGCTCAAAATGCCACAGTAACCATCTTTGTTGGTTTTTGTTAGTTACTTCTTGTTATGAAAGTAATTGGATTTTAGACAATGAAATCTTTTTCCCTTTACAATGAAGTAAACAGAGACATTTTCATTTCATGTTTTCTATAATATATTACGCAAGCAAGGCAAATTTGCAGCTGATAGTCCAAGTGACAGAACAACTTCATCAGCTGTGAATATTTTAATTGGTCCTCTGCTGGGAGCAGCGGTGGATGTGCATAATCAACTCACAAGGTGAAGACTTTATTCCACTCGGGGTTCAGTGTCTTGTAGACCGTGTGTGTTTGCAGACGGTCGTTACACAACTCCGCGATGCAGAATGGGTCGCTCTTTCCTGAAACACAGCGTTGCGTTCAAAAGCTTTTAGGTTAAAATAATGTGAGATATGAAAATTATATTAATGAAATGTAATCTGTAATGTAATTCTGTTGCTGCAATGCCGTTTCTTGTCCCGTATTTCAAGATTTAATGATGTTGATGGTCTACAATCCTAATTCCCTCTCTCTTTGGTAATTTGATGTCCTCTTACATTAACGGTTAAACATTTAGGGTTAGTAAGGATGCATAAATTGATCAAAAGTAACAGTAAAGGCATAGGTCCCATCAGTAATATATATATATATATATATATATATTAATTATATAGTAATTAATGCATGTTTATTCCTATCTGGTGATCATGCAGATTCCCTGAAATGTTGCCAGTGTGAAAGATTAGCATAGAGAAACTGATACTGGCCTTTAATGTTCATTATCATTTTTATTTTATTAAAAATAGTCAAAAAATAATCATAACATGCCTGAGTAAAATGTCTCGGACATCTGTGCTGAAAGAATGTAATTCTACACATCTCCCACCACTTGCATGTTGTTTTATTAAATATTTGGCTAGTTTTGGAAGGCTTCGAGCTAAACTAAATACAAATGTGAGTGAAAAAGTACACCGAATTTTGGAGGGAAACGCTAAAAATCTGTCTTTTTAAACCACAGGCTGAGAGAAAGGTGCAAAAAAGTGTGTGTGTGTGCAAAAGGTTTTTAAAAGCCTTTGTCTGTGGTATTAGAAGAAGGCATGAAATCAGAACCCATGAGGTGACCCGCTTTTGAGAGAGCAGCAAATCTCAAAAACTAGATTATAAGTTATGAGTGAGAAAAAAATTAAATTAGTAGACAGTCATCTTTTCATCATAACCTCCAGCAGAGAAAATGAGTTGTTAATCACTCAAAAACATTCAGAAAATGACTGGAAAAGTCTTAAAGTCATCCAGTTTACTGAATAAAAAAAAAAAAATATATATATATATATATATATATAAAACATATTTTCATTAAATATATGCATGCATGTTTTTGTATTTATATATAAACTTAATAAATATACACAGTATATACAAATATATTATGTAAAGAAAAACTTTACATATCACAATTAATCATTTGACAGCACTAATATATATATATATAGAGAGAGAGAGAGAGAGAGAGAGAGAGAGATCAGGAATAAAATAAAGATTATTATTAGTGCTGGGCAATGATTAATCGCGATGAATCGCATCCAAAATAAAAGTTTTTCTTTACATAATATATTTGTATATACTGTGTATATTTATTAAGTATATATAAA
>JAUCMS010000073.1:448849-466038 GCA_032357445.1 Enteromius radiatus
GCTGCGCTCGCTTATTAATACCATAGATTTGCCGCCATAAATTTGTTGGTTTTGTCGTTCAGGCACGGCACCGAAATGAGGCACCGAAATCCGCGTTTTGATTCGGTTTGGTGCATACCGGTTCCTTAGGTACCGGTGCCATAATGGTACCGGGTTTCGGTACCCAACCCTAGGAACATCCCTAGTAGAAAGTACAGAGCGCACTGTCCGGATAGGAGGTGTACCATGCTATGTGCAGAAACTGTCTGGTATGGTCCTGTTTTGTCAATAATCATTTCTCCTTACAAGTACGGGAAATTGTTTTGTGCATCTTGCATTCCAACACAGTCTCACAACCAATTCATAAGTATTCGTACAATTAGCCACCTCGTAAAATATATACGAATTGCCATGAGACTGGGCTGTGCATTCCCGTTATATTCCCATTGTGCCTGCTCATCAAAGCATTTACCGCTAACAAGCTGCTCTGAGACACTAAAAACACTGATTGCAAGAAGTTGAACACAGTGCCAGGCTTGACTCTGAAACATGCACCTAACAGTTATTGATAATCACACAATTTGATAATCACACTGCATGTTGAGATTGCATTTTTATGTCCATTAATCATGCAGCTTCCTCTGTTCAGTTCGGAGCATCTCTGTAAGCAAGGACACCCGTCATCTCACCTCTGCTGTGAGGTGATTACAAGAGCAAGTCTCCTATAAGGAGAAAGACACTGGCATGAGAAACGGTGCCAGCCAATAAAAAACATCAACTGCTGCACTGGAAATCTTTATTGAGCTTTGTACTAGTAGCTCAGGATGATTGTGCCAATAAATCAAAGTCTCGTAATGAGCTCCCTCCTGTTTCATGAAGTAGAAACACTGTGAGCAATACTAGAAACATCTACAGTACTAATATTGGCACCCTTGGTAAATCTGAGCAAAGGTGGCTGTGAAAATAAATTTATCCTTTTGATCTTTTGTTAAAAAAATGTACAAAATTCGAACCTATCATTGAATTAAGTTTGAGTTTCGTTCGAGGCAAAGGCACTGGGGGGGACCTGCGGGGCACGGGTACTGGAGGGCGGAATCAAGGAGTGGGAATCGGAGTCTCCCAGTCCATACGATCCACCTCCGATTGCCCCAGATCTATTTCATCAGGAGTTTTTCTCCCCATTTTCAATTGTTTTAATACAGTGAGATTTTTTGAACGAAAGATCTAAAGGATAAACAATGAAGATTTATTTTCACAGCAACCTTTGCTCAGATTTACCAAGGGTTCAAATATTAGTGGAGGGCACTGTACAGTCAGAGAAAATATTTTTGAATAACTTGCTAAAGGGTTTGACAGGAAGATGTATAGCGGTTGAGACTATGGTGACTAAAGTGATAGAGCCACTTCCTGTTTGCAAGAAAAACAGCCTATGAAAACACACATTCTGGGGGCCGTTATAGAGGACCTCAATGGATGTGTGAAAATGTCACTTTTATTGGTTGTGAAGTTATAAGACAGGAAACACGTGATCTGTTTAATGTTGTTTTTATGCGTGTCTGGTCTGATATGTAAGCCTTGAGCAGTCAGCGAGCGTGACCTGCTTGTAGAAAGGTTGTAGCTACGAAACCCACAGTTTCATTATTACCTTAAAGTGGCAGTACAGTTGTATCAGAGCAAAACATCATCTTAACCAGTCTTTTCATGATTTCATTTTGTGACTTGCATAAAGGCTAATGGAAATTATTCAAATGATTAGAATTAACATTTTAAACAAGAAAGAAGACCTTCAGTGGACAAAAAAAAAAAATGTAAAAGTTTTTCTTTACATAATATATGTATTTGTACTTAGTTTATTTATTATGTATATATTAAAACACACACATACAGTATATATTTTACTGCATTTACATGTAAATGCATTTATTTTCTTATAATTTATATTATATGTAAATATATTTAATATATAAACATAACATATTTTTATTAAATAAATAAATATATATATATATATATATATATATATATATATACACACATGCATGTGTTTGTATCTATATATACATAGTAAATTTACACAGTATACACAAATATATTATGTAAGAAAAATGTGTAAATGCTATATATATAGAGAGAGAGAGCATTATTTATAGCAACAATAAACAATTTAGTATATGAATGTTTTTATTAAATGAATGTCATTTTTGAATGAACTTTTTTTTAAATCTCCTGCTCATTTTTTAAAAGTAAAATAGTAAACAATAAAGTCAGATTTACTTAATTTCATTGGCTATTCCAGGGCTATTCTCTGCAGTTTCCAGATTTTCCATGAGTATGGAATGGAAACCCTTTAGGTAGCTCAGCATTACCACACTTCCCACATACCATGAGTTTAAACAATAACATGCTCACCGAAATCATCGAAGAGTTGCACAAGTTACTCCTGAGCAGATTAGCCATCTCCACTGCCAGATCACAGATTTCTTAAGAAAGGCATGCTGCTGTTTAACAAATCACAAACCTCCCCAAAAGCCTTCCACAAAGACAACTCCTGCAGCTCCATACCGAGACTGTTTTTCAAGTCCATACATGCAGTGGAGAACAGATATAGCGCCAATCTGATCCAGAGGAACTCTCAGGCCTTGCTGTTTGTTTGACTCTAATCTCTGCTGCACTGTTGGTGGCTCTTAAGCCAATGATGTAACGGCTTGGGATGGACATGTAGGGTCAGAGAGGTCTCAGATTTCAATAATCAATATCAATAATATACTATTTTGTGTTTTGAAGATGAACGAAGGTCTTAAAGGTCTTGGAAGGGCATGAGGGTGAATAATTAATGACAGAATTTTCTACTTTTGGTGAACCTTTTGACCATAAATCAAGCCAGTTTGAAAACATTGTATAAATAAGCTAAATGCGTGTCTGAAACACACGACTATTCACTTTTATGAAACACATTTTTCAAAATATCTCCTGCAGAAATATAGACATACAGTTTTGTAACAGCTTGAGTTTAACTTAAATCTCATTTTTGGGTAAACTGTCGCTTTAAGCAAAGCACGCCACTGGCACTATCAGAAAAATAGAGGATCTCATTTGTTTTTTGAGATACGTGAGTGTGCAACTTAATCAGATCTTTAAATCTGTATTCATTGTTTTTTTTTTTAAATCTGATGCATATAGACAACCAACAATACAAAATGTAGTCATACTGTTTTTCACTTCTGCAACCTTACTCAACATTTGACACCAGGTTTGGCTTTAAGCCTGTAATATATGTTTCTTTACTTTTAGGCAAGTTCCTCTTCTTGCAGACCAGCTTGGCAAACACCCTCAGGCACAGAAAGAACTAACAGTACAGTGCCTACGTGACTGAAAATAACAATTGTAGACAAAACTCAATGTCGAGATCGAACTTTACAGGTATAAAGGAAATGTTGTAGAAAAAAGAGCTAACGCAAGTTTGTTCTGGCACACGTCCTTGTGTGAATGAGAGTCTGACATGAGTTTGACTATGCAAACACATCACTTTGCATCTACAAAGGTAAAATTACCATGCACAAAAACACCCGATTCAGGTAAACCTTGGTGTGCATATATTGAAGGCTTAAAATAGGTATGTACGCCACGGCCAAAGATACATATTCACATGCATGCATGCAACAAAAATGACCATCTACATATAACTGGAGGAGTTCTGACATTACATCTGATTTGGACTTGCATTCTAAAAAATATTACAGTGTCAAAATCATTCAGATCTTTTTTGATTATATTCAAAGCAGTTGGCAGGGTGCATTCAGCAAAAAGTGGGACATCAGGTAAAATGAGGCAAATAGGCTTAATGGTCGACTGCCCTTTAAACCCAGTCTAAGTAATTCTGGAAATGTTTCCATTTCTCTAACATCATCCTGGCGGATGTGATCAAGCTTTAAGGTGTAACGGATCTCAGCCTGTGTATCAATCTGGTTTTAAATGGTGTCTGTCTGAAGCATGCTGCTCACCTGTGGTCTGCCTTAAACTGGGATGTTTGAGATTGACTTGGTACACCTTAATCAAGTTTTGCCTATTACAATATAGCTTATAAAAATCACAAATAAAAAATATTATATTTTTTGTTTAAATTGTTCCATTAATATATTTTATATATATATATATATATATATATATATATATATATATATATATATATAAAACAAAAACTGATCCAGTTTTTACTTCATTATACTTAAAAGCAAAACAATCTATGTACGTCAGTTTCTTTACGTTTTAAACATCTGCAGATGCGAATGTATCTGTATGAGATAACTGCCTCCAATACTGCAGTGCAATGGCAAAAGCGTCTGAATGATTATAAATCATCTTACCACACTTTTACTGATCTCCTCCTCGTTGCCATTCATCACAGCACCCTCAGTGCATGTGGACCCTTGCAGAGCAGGTTTATGCTGAGACTGCACCAACTGAGAGAGCGTCGGTTTGGAGCTGACGGTTCTTTTCAGCATCTGGATCTCCGCACCGAGGGACGCCGCTGCTACGGCCGCCGTACCGACACCCAGCTCGGGCATGCCGCGGCGCATCCTCCCGCTCTCACCACCACCCGGAGCGGCTGACGCGCTGTGCAGATTGGGTTGAGACGAAGACACCACTCGGTCCAAACCATTTGGTCGTTTCTTTTTAAATATCCAAAACCCGCTTTCTTGCTTTCGGTCTTTTTTGCCCAGTTTGGGGCTGCCAGTGAGTTTGGGTCTGCCGTGGAAGGATTTCCACAAGCCCCGTTGATGCTGATGATGGGATGGAGAAACATCATCCATGTCCAGTTTCCCCTCCATATGATCTCTGCAGTCTGCTGCTGCGTCCCAGACAGATGTTTCTGTGAGGTTAATGTTAAAAACATGCAAACCGATGCAAATGGCATTTACTTCAGTGTTGTTGTGCTCAGCAGGACATGTTGAGTGTTAAACGCATGTTTGACGCGGAAGTAGAGTGATGGAGAGGCAAGTTTTTCCACCGCACATATGCAGACCTTCGTGGTTTTATAAAACCAGACTGCCCCCCCAGTCTGTGGTGCTCATCCACGCCCATTATTTAAAAAAGTTGCTTTGGTATCCATACTAACTATGCCATCTGTGGTCACGCGACGCATCATTCTGCCCTTCGAGCGTTTATTTACATGCGCTTCTGTTAAACTCCTGTTCTACGTTGTGGTCTATGTTAATTCGATAAGTGATCGAATATAAAATGCAAAATATATACGCAAATACGATTTACCACAAGACAAACGTTTAAGATAAAAGTGTGTTATTTAGTAGTGTGCAGTAATTAATTGAACAAATTATTCTCGTTCAACTTCAGACTGACTATAATGATTGACTGTAACGTGAACCAATAGCATTCGAGTGCGGTCTGTGGAAGGAACATTTCATTGGTTGAGCCTGATAAACGAACACGCCCCTTTATTGAACGAATTGTTTTTGGTTCTAAATGTGTTTTTGAATTAACTAATTTAACTCTAAACTCCTTCTTTATGATAGCTTTACTGTTAACATTTGGCAAAATCAATAGGCTAGTTTTACTTTGTTGAAATTAATGAGAAAAATGAATAATCTTAGTAGATTTGTGGACATTCGCTTCGGTTGGTGGTTTTTAATTAATCGGCGAGTGAATCATTGTCTCACAGAGTGAATCTTTTGAATCATTTTAGTCACTGGGATGATTCAAACTCCACACCATTAGCACGCAAGCATTTTATTAGATACAGCTTTTTCTTTTGTAAATACCTAAACTAATATGTCGTGGAGAAAATGCTTTTAGATAATAATGACATGAAAGTGAAACTAGCCTATATCATGAGCAATCTAAAAATATTTACCAGTGATGAAAAGATGTCCAGACCAGACAGGTTTACCACAGAAAATGTGTTTATTTTTCAAAGGAATCATGATAAATGGCAGATGGTGCATTTGTCATGCTCATAGGAATAGCTTGAGTAAACACACACAGGGCATATGAATCAATATCTCAATGAATCCATCTAAAACCAACAACAACAGGTGATATAAAAGATGTCTGAGCCTATTCACTGATAAAGATTGTCCGATATCCATTTTGTGAAATATTATAAATAATTAGAAGTTTTAAGACTGGAATATTCATTCTAAGCTCCATATTAAAACCTGAATTACATGAAACTGTCATAAAGAATCAAATTTTTATGTTAATCCATAAAGTAGCATGCATGGATCAGTGAAAATACTTCCTGCACTCGTACATGAAAAGTTTGCAATTCAAGGTGCTCTGATAAGGCCTTCAGAGACAAATAAATGAATGAAGAATAAAGGTTAAAATATTTGCTTTAATACTGCAAATGTTTTGATACTTCTAAACCTTGTTCAAGATGTAATAACTTATTGGTATAGCTGTTTTAAAAGTAGAAAATCACTCAGATATTTAGTTTTCCACTCAGTGCTCGTTATAAGCAAATCTGCACATGTGCACAAACTCTCGCGCACACACACACACATACATTACTAAAAATATAAAAAATTGGGATAGAAACAGATCACAAAAACAGCAAACAAAAACCAACAGAATAAGACAGAACATTTGCCCATGTCTATTGTGAATAAAGCAGCAGTCTTTGCCATGGAAACAGTCATAAAGCATCACATGGACTGTACAAAGTGTGAAAACAACTTTTAGTGTTGCCAGATATTTTAACTTGGAGCCTGGTTTTAGATATCAGGCTCAGGTGAAGTGACTCTGTTATCCGCAGTGCTCGACACATGCATTCATATCTGTGTGTTGTGTTTGACGTACAAATACATCTGTTTGCTTTTACTGCATGTCCTTCAGTGTGACGATGGTAAAGCGTTATGTGTCTGTTTGTGTAGAAGTGCAGATACGTTGAAATCAGCAGTTTATGTTCAGGGCGGTGTTCACAGGTCCTGCTCGTGCATCTGCTGCTGCATTTTTTGAAGCATCTCCTGCATCCTCCGCAACTGTGAGAGACAAAGTCAACCATGTTAGGCAGATTCACCATTTAGGGTCGTAAGTAGAGCCTAAAATCCTAACTGGTGTATTAAAACCATCAAATGTGAATAAAAAATTGCTTATGCCAAAATGATAGCTAACATTTAAAAGCAATGCAAACAATCAGCCAAAATATTATTATTGTAAATGTACTATTGTTATATAAAATAATAATTTGCAAAAAATAATAATAATTATTATTTTATTATTATTGAGTAAAAAAATTATAAAACAATCTCTATTATTAGAGACATTAAATTTATTATTATTATTATGAAATTTTAAATTGTATTAGATAGTATTAAATAGAAGGAATGCTTCTTTATTGATTTGTTTGTTGACTAAATAAATAAATAAATAATTATTATTTATGTAGATGCGTTTCATAGAGTAGCACATATAGTTTCATGGATGGTAAAAAAAATATATATATATATATATTTTTTTTTTTTTTTTTTCCCTCTGGTCACTTTTGATTTTCAGGTGCAGTAAAATGTTTTAGGCCCTGATTGCAAATGTCTCAAAAACAGTAGTTTTGTGCTCAGTGCCAAATGTATAAAGTTAGAGCTAAGAACTGAAATGACTAGATAAAGCAGGACAGCCGGCTGACCTCTTCATCCTTCATCTTTATCAGCTTTTCTGTCTCTACGTCCGGGGTGGACAGTGGTAGTATTGGGATAGGGCTCTCCACACGATTATCCTGGGTCAGTTTGCTGGTGGAAACAGATCATCTCATAAACGATAAAGTCAATGGCAAAGTATATTTTTAAAAAAATATTTAGTAGGATATCTGTACTGTGACTTACCTTGTCATCTGCTGTATGCACTGCGCCCTGTAGTTTTCATAGTGCACGTCACACGTGATGTCTTTCAGGTCGTGCATGTGTGAGCGAATCAACATGTTCCTCAGCTTGACGAAATCACAATGGGACTGATTCTCCACTGTGATGAAAGAAATATTCACATTCTTAGTTCAATGAATTTGTTCTTGCCGATACAGAGCCTGCCTCAGGCAAAACAGAGATGTTCAAGCACAGATCCGTACCGACCTTCCACAATGCCCCATGGGTAAAGTCTGCCTCTCACCCGCTGACCTTTGACCTCAACTATTGTGTTGCTCCCAATCACAGCAAATGGAGTGCTCTCCTGAAACACATAACATAGTTAGATTTTCTGCTTCTAAATTTTATGTTTAGAATTTTAAAATGTAAAGCTTCAGCCAATTATGAGTCATAATACTGACCTTTAGCTCTCGGTCCTGTTGCTTGAACTCCTCATCCTCGTCAGAATCACAGTCTGGGAACTGGTAGACTTTGATTCCGAACTTCTCGATCTCTTCCCTCACCTTGAATAGAAGGATGAAAAACAGTGGTTACATCAGAAGCCCTGACACACGGCGCGAGATGAATGTGAACAGAGCGTGTGCCTGATCCTCTTTACCCTGTCCTTCATCTTCCTCATCTCTGCTGGCGTCAGACAGTCAGCCTTGGAAACGAGAGGAACCACGTTCACCTTGTCCTGCAGTGCTTTCATAAACTCCACGTCCATGGGCCGCAGCCTGAGCGGAGGAGAGACAGTGAGAGGACTTATTTATTCACTTCAAAAAAAGATACAGTACTTAGAGTCTAATTTTCATAGAAGAGGCCATGTGATGGACAATAAGATTTTTTGTTTACTCATAATTGAGTTCTAAATTAAATATTACTATTCAAATGTTTGGGGTCTGTGTGTTTTATTTTAATGTTCTTAAAAGAAGTCTCTTATGTCCACCAAAGCTGCATTTATTTGATTAAAAATACAATAAAAACAATAAAATTGTGATAATATTTACCATTTTAAAGAACTGTTTCCTGGTTTAATATTTTTATTCTAAACTGTATTTATTCCTGTAATCAAAGCTGAATTTTCAGCATCATTACTTCAGTCTTCTATAATTCTTCAGAAATCATTCTAATATGCTGATTTGTGCGCAATTTCTTATTATCTTCTATTCTTTACTGTCACTTTTGATCAATTTAATACATCTTTGCTCAATAAAAGTATTACTTTCTTCAAAAAAAATCTGACCCCAAACTTTTGAATGGGTGTGTGTATGTGTGTGTTTTTATTTTATTAAAAAAGCAACATGAGGGACAATTTGTTTTCTCATCTCATTGTAATAGTGTTAAAAGTACTCTAAAACCATTTATCAAGCAATAACTGTAAACTAAATATAAAAATATATAAATTAAACTAAATATATTTTGCAAAATTTAACATGTACCATAAATCATTAAAGCAACTTACAGTGCATTTAATGCATATTTTTTATATATTTTTTTAGTTCATGCATTCCCTGAGAATTGAACCCATAACCCTTAGCGCCATGCTCTACTGTTTGAGCCACAGGAGTTCTATTATCTGAACGTATTTTAATCAGATATGTACAGTATATTATCAGAGATGGATTACCCATGTCCAAACGGAGGGATGAAGTACAAGCAGCAGTGCACACGGTTATCCTGAATGTTCTTCCTGTTTAAGCCGCTTTCATCTCGAAAATACTGTTCAAACTGCTGGTCAATATAGTCAGTAATAGTCTTCCAGCTGAGGATTGAGACAAAACATTCTGTTAGCAGAAAACTACCAATAATGAACAAATCTGAGTTACACTTTCCGTACTCACCTCTCTGTATTATTGACAGCGTCTCCAAAGCCTGGTGTGTCTACGATGGTCAGCTTCAGTTTAACGCCTTTCTCCTCGATGTCGACTGTGTGTTTGATAATCTCCACGGTCTGACTGATGCGCTCTACACATGAAATACATTTTCGAGGAAGGACAAATGTGTCTTTTAGATGGCATAATGTAAGTCTATGATTATGGGAGCAGAAACATACCTTCAGCGTTGAGTAGTTTTCTGTCCTTGTACAGATCTGTGAGGAACAAGCTGTTGATCAGGGTGGACTTTCCAAGACCAGACTCCCCTAAAAGACAGTGAGTGTACAGACAGTCGAGGAGTATGAATCACCCCCCATCTTTATCTGTCGTCTTTTATATAAATCATTAAAATTGGATAAAAGTAATTTTATTTCCCAGGGTTATTATAGGGTTATATTAAACAAAAACTGAAGCTAATATTAAAACAAAATGTTATATATTAATATTAATATAAAAACTCAAAAAAAATTTCATTTCAGCACCATTTAACATTTAAATTAAGTTTAACTTGATATACTCCATTAAAACTAAAACTGAAATAATTAATGACATGTTTAATCAAATTTGACAAAAACACGCAAAAACAAAATGAGTACAATTTTTTGCGAAAATGCAAAATTAATGAAAAATATTAATAAACAAAAAAACACACTGTTACTTACACTGTTAGTATTTTATGTACTATTCCATTTATTAATATTTAATTTTTTTTACATATTTATTTACTCAAATGTTTTCTTATTTACTAAAGTAATTTATTTTAATATTTAGAGTTTTTATTTTTTTCTTTATTTCAGTAAAATTGGATTATTAGCATTTTTGGAAATGTCTCAATTTATGGTTAATGAGCGATTTTTTACTCTTGACCAATAGGTGGCGATGTAACCAAAATGGTGTGGCGTGGTCAGTGTGGGGTGACAATGGCACATACAAAGTTTGTCGTGTCTCCAACCTTTGCAGAGAAACAGCCTCAGATGCAGTTTGGCATCTATACAATATAATCATTTATGCGCCAAAACAAAAAACGTATATCGACACGAAATCCATAACTTTTTGCTTTTCATAAAATTCATTCGCGTGTTATTTGAGAACAGTTGGACGAATCAACTTGAATTCCATTTGCCGGCATGGTCTGAAGATGATCTGTTGAGGATCAATTTTCATGACAATTGGTGCAACGGCCTAGGACGAGTTTGAACAAGTATGTTTTACTTTTAAAAAACTAAATCTTCCAATTTTGTAATTTTGGTGTCCATTCGACTCGGCAAAAGCCAAGGAATCAGAAAAGAAAATAATTTTCCTTTTGTGGCTTACGGTTCAAACGGTATTTGATAGAATAACGTTTGGACTAGTGGTGGCGCTAGAGAGTTTGAGTTAGAGACTCCAAACTTAACATTAACTCAACTACGCTTAATGTTTGGACTGTCCTCTATTAGTGTGCAAAATTATACAATTTTCCCACAAATGGTTCTATGGGCTGCTATAGACTGGCGGCGGAAGAGGAAGAAGAAACAGAATAATAATAATAATAACGGCAAACGGTTTAATAGGTGCCTTCTCACCTTCTGTGCTTGGCCCCTAAATATATTTTCTGGTGGACTGTCACTTTAAGATATACCATATTTAATAGTTTTAAAATCACAACATTGGTAAGAAACTCACCTGCCACCATGAGTGTGAAATCAAAGCCTTTTTTGACCGACTTCCTGTGAACCTGATTCGGGAGGGTGGCGAAGCCAACATACTCTTTTTCCTAAACAATGGTATAAAATGAGGTCATTTAATAGCAAAATGCTTATACCACCACATTAATTTCCATATCAAAACAACTGTACAGTATGCAAAAAACGGAAAACAGCAAAGCAAATCATGTGATAGCTGCAGGATAAAGATGAATCCAAGCACCCAACCCCCAGCCTGACGTATGCCACACACTTATCTTTACTAGGGCAATCCCACAATTCCTGCCATGTTTCATTGTGCTTAGAGAGTCTGTGCAGGAGCCGCCAGTGCCAAAGGCCTCACAGTCCATATTTACAATATTACATAATTTATCCTATTACATAAAGCCTCTCTCCTGTCATATAGAATCACTATGCTTGGTTTGCATCGCAAATATGCAAAATTAGCCCTGTTTATTGGTCCAATGCATCTTAAAGGGCAGCAGAGTATGCAAATGTGTTTTACATGCCATGCAGGATCTGTGTTTGTATAAAACACAAATAACTAATAGTGTTTGTTAGTGACAATTTTGAGTTACAAACTGAATTTTTTTTCATTCGCCAGCTTGGCATCATCTCCAGGATTTTTAGGTCTGTCTGGGAATCAGGGAAAGAGGTTTATCCTCACCCAGAGGCATGGATATTGGATTTTGCTTTCATGCACGACTGGCATCAGTCTCAGTCACTGAAAGCCGCGTGCATGTATTCGTGGGCGTTCACCGAGAAACAAGACCAGAAATGAATTGAATGTTTCCTAGCAGACAGAGACATTAGTGTTATTTTCATCAGTCGTCCAGATTGACTGACAGTTCGCCCTCGGGTGGACATGCGGAGAGCACATCTAGACATTTTCTAAGCCAGTGCACAGAGCTGGCTTAGAAATTTTTCTAGATTTGTAGATGAATATGAAATCAGAGGAATATCGCAAAACAGTGCGACAGCACATTATAACAACACATAAAAAATATATACAATTACAGTTTGCATAAAGCAAATGAACCCTTTTTTGGAACTATGTAGAGTTTTGCTTTGTTAAATTATGTATGTTTACATTTAATCAAATTACAGCACTAATAATATCAATTGTAAACAAACATAATTCAATACAAAGTGTGTTTGAGAGTCATGCATTAAAATTGAAACCATTATGTAATTAGATTCAATGGATTTTAATGAGCGTGTTAGCATCGTTCTCATTGTCCTCAAATGATGCAATGCATGCAGTTCTCCTGCTGCTTTACAGTGAGGTCAAATAGAGATTGTGATGAAATGTGGGACACCGCAAGCTGGCGGTGAGGATTAGTTTCATGCTTTCCTGAAAATGGACTGCATCTGTGAATTTGATGGATGGGTTATTTGCAGCAGTTAAATGTCAGCGCGAATATACAGAATATAATATTTCGGTGTTCGTTGTTACTCGAAGTGTTTTACCGAACAGATGTAACTGAGGAGGCAGGACATCATCTGTTCATAGCAATCCAGCCCACTGTCCCAGAAATATAACACAGCATGCGCACAGATGTGACTCGACCTATGGCATACGCAGCACATTACTTAAATGGATGATTATAGACTAAAAAGTAGCTTACTTCTGCATCCTCTGTTGTGTGATGTGAGACGCCCGCAGCAGGTGAAGGATGCAGACGCCCATTCAGCCGTTAAGAAATCCGGAGCGATTTGATGCAAACAGACAAATTACATTTTCGTTATTAAATCTTGCTGTTGTTTCAGTCACATACCTTTAATACCACACTTCTCTTACCTGATTTCACCGTCCTGCTCTTGTACCTGGCGCTGCTCGTCATCCCGGCCGCTTTCGGAACGCCAATCGTAAATCGCACTATGGAGAAGGCGTGCTTATTAATATTCATTAGCACAGCCTTCTCCATTGGACGATCGCGAGGAATGTCGACGCGAGTCCATCGGTATTGGATGGCAGCCGCACAACGGAAGTATACGTAATTAATATTCATGAGGAGAGATTTCGCCATAGTAGGATCAATATGTTGGCGTGGAGAACAGCTGGATAAATATGATGCTGCTGGATGGACAGGGGAGGACCTAACAGAGTTACACCACAAAACCAAGATTTATACATCATCTGAAAGCTAAATAAATAAGCTTTGATATATGGTTTGTTTGTTGGCTATTGCTTCAAATACAGACTACTCCAGCAACTATATATATATATATATATATATTGTCTTAAGTTGCTTAAATTTTACAATATTAATGTTTTATTTTATTCCAAGACTAATAAAATAAAAATAAGAAAATAAATTAAATGAATAAATTAAATAATTATTTAATTAAATGTGAAATGACTTAATAAATTAATAAATGAACAATCCCATTTTTTAAAATATGCATTAATTTGACTATAATTCTTTTATTTAGCCTACAGGATTATTTATTACATTTGAATGAAGGCTTCTAAGTGGTTCTTCTAGTACGGCATGCTGTAGAGATCTGACACATGGTGGCAGCATAACATCATATCCAGTTTGTGGGAATCTCCCAAATGTTTACACTATAATGGTTTGAATGGATGCTTGTGAGACAGCCTTTGTGTGCTATAATGATCCAGGTCATGCATGTAGTGATTTTCCTGACAGAGAACGACATGCAAAGGAAGACGTCTAGAGAGCAACACAATAGTGAGACCCTGCTCTGTAAATACTGGCCAGGAAACTGTATGACAGGTTACCAGGCCAAACTATAGGCAATTGTTCCTCTCTGCTTTTTTTATTTATTCTAGAAACACATCAGAGGCCGCTTAAGTTAGGAAGAGTCTGACACCGTAGCTCTGCTGGAGAAAAAATGAAGCAGGCCAGTGAATGAACGTGGGCTGTAGGCTATTAAGAAATTTCCTCTCATCGTTTGAAGTTTGTTGAGGAAATAACATTGCTTTCAACTATTTTGATTGTTGTGTATTTTGTAGTAAGTCTAAAACTATTTTACATTTTCTTCTGTACTTTAGATTTGATTATAAGGGCCTCCAGTGAAGCAGGCTTGATCGGTGAAGGCTGTTTCTTCATTACAGAGGATTTGGTCAATCTCGATGTGTTAGAAACTTGTCAGTCAATTTCTAATACTGCATCTTGCTGTAAAGTCTTCAAACAAAAGAGCCTCCTTTGATCCATCAGGAGGGCTGCAGACCTGTAGTGTGTGACCTGTTGTTTCAGCACCTTTTTCTGCTGGATTCATAAAATCCAATCCAGGGGAGACTTTTCTTGGATGATTCGATGGGATCAGGGAGGGTCAACATTCACTGAAAGCACACAATAGTTCCCTCTGGTGCAGTTTGCAATTCATTTGGTTAATTTGTATTTGATTCGTGTTGCTTTTGATTATGCAATTATGTTGTTTAAGTATCAACTCCTAAATCATGGAAAACATTTTTAAATATCTTGCTGAGGAAAAATAAAAATAGAAATAAATCACACAGTTCCTGATAGCATAGATTAAATCATTTAGTCTGGGAAAAACAATACTTGGACTCCAGGAAAAAATCTGAGAAAGGCTTGATTTTCTTGCCTTATTGAGCTTTTCTTATTTATTTATTTATTTATTTTAAGTCCCTTATGCTCAATTGGCTGCATTCAGTTGATCAAAACTACAAATAAAATAAATAAATAAAATAAAATAAAATGCAATAAAAACAGTAATATTGTAAAATATTATTACCGTTTAAAAGAACTGTTTTCTGTTGTCATTAATGTGACCCTGGACTAGAAAATCAGCCTTAAGTACCTGGACTTGTGGCAATAGGAAAAAATACATTGTATGGGTCAAAATTATAGATTTTCTTTTACGCCAAAAATCATTAGGGCATTAAGATACTTATTTAGTACATTTCCTACTGTAAATATATCAAAACTTAATTTTTGATTAGTAATATGCTTTGCTTTAAAGGTGATTTTCTCAATATTTAATTTGCACCCTTTGATTTCAGATTTTCAAATAGTTGTATATCTCAGTGAAATATTGTTCTATCCTAATAATACATCAACGGAAAGCTTATTTACTCAGCTTTGGGATCCAGGGTCACGTATGTTAAAATGTCATTTATTCCTGTGATGCAAAGCTGAATATTCTGCCTCCATTCTCTCAGACGCAGTCACATGATCCTTCAGAAATCATCCTAATATCCTGGTTTGATGCTGAAACTCTTTTCAATGTTGAAAACCATGATACAGTTTATTTCCACATTTGTTTCTTTTCAAAAGAACAGAATTTATATGAAATGCAAATCTTTTGTTACAGCTTTTGTTGATTAAAGTCTTATCAGACCAGACTTTTGCAAATAGTTTTATATGATCTGAGGTTAAACTTGTTTATCTGATATAATCGTCACCGGCGCCAAAGTAGCCCCATAAAGCATATTGAGATATAAAAGATAAATCTGGACTCTAGTTTGTAATCATCTCTCAGAGTTTGTGTTGTGTTATTGGCCTGACGAAAGCTGATAGTTATAAACAATGGTGCACCAAAACAAAAACATCATAAAAACAGCGAGACAGTGCTGCAATTGCTCATGTGGCCAAACTAGCTCAGGAGCAAACCGGAGGAAAACAATGATGGGAAAATCCTGTAGAAATAATCCAGCTGCTCACCACAGTCACCTTCCTGTGCTTCAGTGCTGGTTATTAGACAGCAGCCAAACAATTAAACACCGTAATTAATAGATCTGAACAATCACAGTACAGCTATTTGGCAATTACACAAGCATTGTTTTACTTCAGTTCTTCAATAACCTTGATCATTTACAATTGGCTTTCTTAATTGAAATGATGGCTATGATGTCATCGTGCTTCCCTACTATTTCGTCCGAGCATTTTATCATTCCCTGGAGCTAAGGCCATTGTTGCTAGGCTTATCGTTGCATACATCAAAAATGACAAAAAGATTATTTTAAAGAAGTCCCTCCTTCAGTGTAAAGGTGCATTCACTTCATCATAATTTCAGCAAAATTTTATGGACAAAAAAAGGTATATTGCATGTTTTCAATAGAAATGAAGTGAATTCAACTGAAAGAATATTTTTTTATATTTATATATTATATAGCCTATTTGGAGTTTTAATATCACAATTCTGAGAAAAACACTGGAATTGTAAACTTAACCAAAAATCTGAATTTCGAGATGATGTATACTCAGAATTCAGTTTTTAAAAAGTCAGAAATACAAGATATAAACTTTTTTTGTTTAAATCTCAATTCTGAAGATAATATGTTCGAATTCAGTGAAAAATCACTGGAATTGCCAGATGTAAACTTATAAGATGTAAACGTAAAATTCACTTTTCTGAGATTTTATGTCATATATGTCCGAATTCAGAGATAAAGTTAAATGCTGGAATTATGAGATGTAAACTTAGAATTCGGATAAAAAAGAAGTGCAAGAAAACTCAGACTTCTGAGGGAAAAGTTAGAATTGTTGGATATAAATTTAGAATTACCTTTTTTTATGTTTGAATTGCGAGATATAAACTTAGAATCCTAGTTTTATTAAAAAAAGAATTATGATAAAAACAAAAAAGTCAGAATTTTGAAATATTAACTTAGAAGTCAGAACTCAGAATTAAGAGTCAAAAAAAGTCAAAACTTTTAGATGTAAACTAACTCCTGGTGTAAATAAAAAATAAAAAATTGCAAGATAAAAACTCTTCTGAGAAAAAGAGTCATACACTCAAAAAAAAAAGTTGTTGAATGAACATAACTAAATTATGGAAAACTTTTCCATCCAATTGAATTGTGTTTT